>JAPJBO010000222.1:0-277335 GCA_030068145.1 Diplonema papillatum | reverse complement strand
TTCGGCGCCTAAATATTTTGTTAAGAGAGATCGCTCAGGTTGTTCTCAGTCGATTTCAGTGTGTGGGGTCCCAATCTCAGCGTGTTTGCGATTCGTTCACAACACTAACAGTTCGTCTGCCTAGGAGCACTTGATTTCAGTGTGTGGGAGTCCCAACTTCAGCGTGTTTGCGATTCGTTTGCAACACTAAACAGTCGTCTGGCCTTGAAGCCCTTGAAGGTCGTTTGAGTGTCGGGGCAGCACAACCCTGATTCGTGGGCTACAAGCGGGCCCCTACATCACCACACAGGAAAGTTGGAAGCAGAGAAGCCACCCCCAGAAGCGGTATGGGAGTCATTGCCGATCTGTGGAAGGTACAGGTACTTTTTGAAGTGCACTTTTCGCTGATACAATATGCAAAAACCATACAGGACATTGAAACGGCCTCGGAAACGTGCCGGCCTTAGTTCTTGTTGGCTAAACAGTGGTATGCTGTAGCATCTTTTCGTGCACTATCCCGCTGATTCGTTCGCAACACGAGCAGTTTAGGAGCACTTGATTGCAGTGTATACTTGAGCTCAGCGTGTTTGTGATCTGTTTGCAACACTTTAAAGTCGTCTGCCTCGGATCACTTCATTTCAGACTACGACTAGAGTATTGCTGCAAGTGCTCAAGTGCAAACTGCTACTATTACGGCCGTGAAGCGCAAAGCAAGACGACCGCATGACACGACACGTGCAAAGAGTTCTAAGGTCGATAGCGGCTTTGTGCAGTATCATCACAAGCACCTGGTCTTTTTTTAGAGTTGTCGTTTTCAGAGTTCTTTTTTTCCGACGTTTTTTCTCGACATTTTTTCACCTTTCCCCCCCCAATTATTTTTCCGAAACTTTCTCCGAAAAAGGTACCGATAAGGTCGCAACCTCAAAAATAGGTACCGATAAGGTCGCAACCTCCAAAAGAGGTACCGATACCGTCGCACTCTCAAAAGGTACCGATAAGGTCGCACCTCGTCTTTTTTTCAGACTGCTTTTTTCTCGAAAAAAAATTTTCCGTTTTTTCTTCTTCAAAAAGGTACCGATAAGGTCGCAACCCCAAAAAGGTACCGATAAGGTCGCAACCTCCAAAAAAGGTACCGATAAGGTCGCAACCTCCAAAAGAGGTACCGATAAGGTCGCAACCTCCAAAAGAGGTACCGATAACGTCGCAACCTCCAAAAGAGGTACCGATAAGGTCGCAACCCCAAAAAGGTACCGATAAGGTCGCACCTCAAAAAGGTACCGATAAGGTCGCAACCCCCAAAAGGTACCGATAAGGGCGCAACCCAGAAATGGGCAAAAGAGGTACCGATAAGGTCTCATGCGACGTTATCGGGACCGCCGCCAGGTGAAGGCTGGTCGGCAGGGATGTTTTCAGCAGTGATGGGTTGCTCAGCAACTTGCTGTGCCAAAGGTTCTGAAGTTGCACCACCGCTGGCCTGTGTTGTGCCGCTGTTTGTGGCCTGGGGCGCATCAGCCTGCTGTGCACCACTGCTCGAGGGCTGAAGGAGCTTCTTCAACACCCAGCTGTTGCCACACTTCGAGCACAGGTCGAAGTCACAGGCCTTGCATCCGATACGTTGGCGCCGATTGCGGGTGCCGTTTTTGTACCCACAAACGTCGCATTCGAAGCCTCCGACATCTTTCGCCGCCCTCTTGTAGCTAACATCCAGCATCTCCATTCTTGTCTTGCAGTTAATGCAGCAGCATTGTGCGCTTGCCATTTTGCTTGGTGTTACAACCTGGTGTATGAGTGGGGTAAGGCATATCATACATAATAATCGATTATCATGCAGGGTCAAAACCTTGTGTCTTTTTGGAAATGGCCAAAAAAAAATTTCTGGAAAAAAATTGGGTTTTTTGAATTTTAAAATTTTGGAACAAACTCTGCAGCAATTTTTGATGAAGTTGAGCAAAATTTTTTTTTTCCAACTTTTTTTTTTGGGGTCCATCGGCTCCGCGGGAGCGTTTTAAAAAGACACAAGGTTTTGACCCTGCATGTTATAGTCAGTGGCCCACACCTCGTTCAGGACCTGGCTCAAGCAGGACGTGGCTCAAACACACGATACGTCATCGAAAAACGTGGGATAAACATGTCTTTGTCCTGGAAATGCTGTTTTCTGGACCATCTTCACTGAACCACAATGAAAAAGATTCTAGCCACAATAGCCACAATACTTTGTGGGTAAATGTTGTGGCTATTCTGCCCACATTGTGGGAAAGTTGTGGGTGCACAGTGCTGGTTTCAGTGAGTTTGCGATTCGTTCGCAACACTATACAGTCGTCTGGCCTTGGAGCACTTGAAGGTCGTACTTTCCCCGACGGGGTTTCCGACTTGTTCCGGTTTTACAGGCTACTTTTTGCTCGCTTTTCGTTGATTCATAAGATCTCTGTTTCGATCCGACTTTGTACACAAAGTCGGATTGGGTGCTTGCGCCTTCGGCGCTAGAATCTTTTATTAAGAGAGATCGCTCAGGTTGTTCTCAGTCGATTTCAGTGTGTGGGGTCCCAATATCAGTTAGTTTGCGATTCGTTTGCAACACTAACAATTCGTCTGCCTAGGAGCACTTGATTTTAGTGTGTGGGGTGCCAACTTCAGCGTGTTTGTGATTCGTTTGCAACATTAAACTGTCGTCTGGCCTTGAAGCACTTGAAGGTCGTTTGAGTGTCGGGGCAGCACAACCCTGATTCGTGGGCTACAAGCGGTGTTCGCATCCACTCGCTTGGAGGATGAAACCCAACCCCCCTACATCACCACACAGGAATGTTGGAAGCAGAGAAGCCGCACCAGAAGCGGTATCATGCAGGGTCAAAACCTTGTGTCGGGGCCGATGGAGCCCTAAAAAAAAATTTGGAAAAAAAAAATTTTGCTCAACTTCCTCAAAAATTACTGCAGAGTTTGTTCCAAACTTTTAAAATTCAAAAAACCCATTTTTTTCCGATTTTTTTTTTTTGGCCATTTTCAAAAAGACACAAGGTTTTGACCCTGCATGGTATGGGAGTCATTGCCGATCTGTGGAAGGTTCAGGTACTTTTTGAAGTGCACTTTTCGCTGATACAATATGCAAGCACCATACAGGACATTGAAACAGCCTCGGAACCAGTTCTTGTTGGCTGATCAGTGGTATGCCGTAGCATCTTTTCGTGCACTTTCCCGCTGATTCCCTGTTGTCGTGTACAAAGTCGGATTGGGTGGTTGCGCCTTCGGCGCTTCAATCTTTTATTAAGAGAGATCGCTCAGGTTGTTCCCAGTCGCTTTCAGTGTGTGGGGTCCCAATCTCAGTGTGTTTGCGATTCGTTCGCAACACTAACAGTTCGTCTGCCTAGGAGCACTTGATTTCAGTGTGTGGGAGTCCCAACTTCAGCGCGTTTGCGATTCGTTTGCAACTATACAGTCGTCTGGCCTTGGAGCACTTGAAGGTCGTACTTTCCCCCGACGGGGTTTCCGACTTGTTCCGGTTTTACAGGCTACTTTTTGCTCACTTTTCGTTGATTCATAAGATCTCTGTTTCGTGTGTACAAAGTTGGATTGGGTGGTTGCGCCTTCGGCGCTTAAATATTTTATTAAGAGAGATCGCTCAGGTTGTTCTCAGTCGATTTCAGTGTGTGGGGTCCCAATCTCAGCGTGTTTGCGATTCGTTCGCAACACTAACAGTTCGTCTGCCTAGGAGCACTTGATTTCAGTGTGTGGGAGTCCCAACTTCAGCGTGTTTGCGATTCGTTTGCAACACTATACAGTCGTCTGGCCTTGGAGCACCTGCATCTCGTGCTTTCCCCCGATGGGGTTTCCGACTTGTTCCGGTTTTACAAGCTACTTTTTGCTCGCTTTTCGTTGATTCATAAGATCTCTGTTTCGTGTGTACAAAGTTGGATTGGGTGGTTGCGCCTTCGGCGCTTAAATATTTTATTAAGAGAGATCGCTCAGGTTGTTCTCAGTCGATTTCAGTGTGTGGGGTCCCAATCTCAGCGTGTTTGCGATTCGTTCACAACACTAACAGTTCGTCTGCCTAGGAGCACTTGATTTCAGTGTGTGGGAGTCCCAACTTCAGCGTGTTTGCGATTCGTTTGCAACACTAAACAGTCGTCTGGCCTTGAAGCCCTTGAAGGTCGTTTAAGTGTCGGGGCAGCACAACCCTGATTCGTGGGCTACAAGCGGTCCCCTACATCACCACACAGGAAAGTTGGAAGCAGAGAAGCCACCCCCAGAAGCGGTATGGGAGTCATTGCCGATCTGTGGAAGGTACAGGTACTTTTTGAAGTGCACTTTTCGCTGATACAATATGCAAAAACCATACAGGACATTGAAACGGCCTCGGAAACGTGCCGGCCTTAGTTCTTGTTGGCTAAACAGTGGTATGCTGTAGCATCTTTTCGTGCACTATCCCGCTGATTCGTTCGCAACACGAGCAGTTTAGGAGCACTTGATTGCAGTGTATACTTGAGCTCAGCGTGTTTGTGATCTGTTTGCAACACTTTAAAGTCGTCTGCCTCGGATCACTTCATTTCAGACTACGACTAGAGTATTGCTGCAAGTGCTCAAGTGCAAACTGCTACTATTACGGCCGTGAAGCGCACACCGGACACAAAGCAAGACGACCGCATGACACGACACGTGCAAAGAGTTCTAAGGTCGATAGCGGCTTTGTGCAGTATCATCACAAGCACCTGGTCTTTTTTTAGAGTTGTCGTTTTCAGAGTTCTTTTTTTCCGACGTTTTTTCTCGACATTTTTTCACCTTTCCCCCCCCAATTATTTTTCCGGAACTTTCTCCGAAAAAGGTACCGATAAGGTCGCAACCTCAAAAATAGGTACCGATAAGGTCGCAACCTCCAAAAGAGGTACCGATACCGTCGCACTCTCAAAAGGTACCGATAAGGTCGCACCTCGTCTTTTTTTCAGACTGCTTTTTTCTCGAAAAAAAATTTTCCGTTTTTTCTTCTTCAAAAAGGTACCGATAAGGTCGCAACCCCAAAAAGGTACCGATAAGGTCGCAACCTCCAAAAAAGGTACCGATAAGGTCGCAACCTCCAAAAGAGGTACCGATAAGGTCGCAACCTCCAAAAGAGGTACCGATAAGGTCGCAACCCCAAAAAGGTACCGATAAGGTCGCACCTCAAAAAGGTACCGATAAGGTCGCAACCCCCAAAAGGTACCGATAAGGTCGCAACCCAGAAATGGGCAAAAGAGGTACCGATAAGGTCTCATGCGACGTTATCGGGACCGCCGCCCCCATATGACCCCCATATGACCCCTATATGACCCCCATATGACCCCCATATGACCCTATATGACCCCCATATGACCCCCATATGACCCCTATATGACCCCCATATGACCCCCATATGACCCCCATATGACCCCCATATGACCCCCATATGACCCCCATATGACCCCCATATCATGCAGGGTCAGAACCTTGTGTCTTTTTAAAACGCTCCCACGGAGCCGATGGACCCCAAAAAAAAATGTTGGAAAAAAAAAAATTTGCTCAACTTCCTCAAAAATTACTGCAGAGTTTGTTCCAAACTTTTAAAATTCAAAAACCCCATTTTTTTTTTCTGGATATTTTTTTTTGCCATTTCCAAAAAGACACAAGGTTTTGACCCTGCATGATATGACCCCCATATGACCCCTATATGACCCCTATATGACCCCCATATGACCCCCATATGACCCCTATATGACCCCCATATGACCCCCATATGACCCCCATATGACCCCCATATGACCCCATATGACCCCCATATGACCCCTATATGACCCCTATATGACCCCCATATGACCCCTATATGACCCCTATATGACCCCCATATGACCCCTATATGACCCCCATATGACCCCCATATGACCCCCATATGACCCCCATATGACCCCTATATGACCCCCATATGACCCCCATATGACCCCCATATGACCCCTATATGACCCCCATATGACCCCTATATGACCCCATATGACCCCTATATGACCCCCATATGACCCCCATATGACCCCCATATGACTATATGACCCCCATATGACCCCCATATGACCCCCATATGACCCCCATATGACCCCCATATGACCCCTATATGACCCCTATATGACCCCCATATGACCCCCATATGACCCCTATATGACCCCCCCCTATGACCAAAAAGGTCGAGTTGGCGTCCTACAGGTGAAGTATACAGGAATAAGGTGTGGATGGCGTCTTGATTCAAAAGGTCCAAAAAAGGTCGAGTTGGCGTCCTAAAATTTGTGAATCAAAAAAGGTCGAGTTGGCGTCCGAGAGGTGAATGAATCAAAAAAGGTCGAGTTGGCGTCCTATAGGTGGAATGAATCAAAAAAGGTCGAGTTGGCGTCCGAGTAGGACGCCATCGGGAACGGTGCCCTGTGTTGGCACCACACTCAACCCACCCCACCCACCTCACTTGCACCCACCCCACTCACACCCACACCACCCATTCACACCCACCCCACTCTTACCCACACCAGCCACTCACACCCACCTCACTCACACCCACCTCACTCACCACTTTCACCCACAGCCACTCACACCCACACCACCCATTCACACCCACACCCACCTCACTCACCCTTTCACATCACCTCACTCACACCCCACACACCCACCTCACCCACCCCACACCCACACACCCACCTCACTCAACCCACCCACATCACTCACTCCACCTCACAATACACCCACACACACACACCACAAACTGGATCAAAAAACTGATCCAGTTTTTTTTTTGACCATAATGATCCAGTTTTTTTTGATCCAGTTTTTTTGATGACATTGATCCAGTTTTTTTTGATCCAGTTTTTTTTGATCCAGTTTTTTTGGCCATATTGATCCAGTTTTTTTTGATCCAGTTTTTATTGATCCAGTTTTTTTTGATCCAGGTATACCCACCAGGAAAAAACTGGATCAAAGTTTGATCCAGGTATACCCACCTGAAAAAAACTGGATCAACTTTCCTGGTCAAAAAACTGGATCAATAAAAACTGGATCAAAAAGTTGATCCAGTTTTTTTGGCCATATTGATCCAGTTTTTATTGATCCAGATTGGGTTGATCCAGACCCGCCAGATTTTCCTGGTGAAAATGCCTTGCGATTGTAACTGAAGATTTTCCTGGTGAAAATGCCTTGCGATTGTAACTAAAGATTTTCCTGGTGAAAATGTTAAGAGCTACATTCACAATTGTAACTGAAGATTTTCCTGGTGAAAATGCCTTGCGATTGTAACTGAAGATTTTCCTGGTGAAAATGCCTTGCGATTGTAACTGAAGATTTTCCTGGTGAAAATGTTAAGAGCTACATTCACAATTGTAACTGAAGATTTTCCTGGTGAAAATGCCTTGCGATTGTAACTGAAGATTTTCCTGGTGAAAATGCCTTGCGATTGTAACTAAAGATTTTCCTGGTGAAAATGCCTTGCGATTGTAACTGAAGATTTTCCTGGTGAAAATGTTAAGAGCTACATTCACAATTGTAACTGAAGATTTTCCTGGTGAAAATGCCTTGCGATTGTAACTGAAGATTTTCCTGGTGAAAATGTTAAGAGCTACATTCACAATTGTAACTGAAGATTTTCCTGGTGAAAATGCCTTGCGATTGTAACTGAAGATTTTCCTGGTGAAAATGCCTTGCGATTGTAACTAAAGATTTTCCTGGTGAAAATGCCTTGCGATTGTAACTGAAGATTTTCCTGGTGAAAATGTTAAGAGCTACAATCGCGATTGTAACTGAAGATTTTCCTGGTGAAAATGCCTTGCGATTGTAACTGAAGATTTTCCTGGTGAAAATGCCTTGCGATTGTAACTGAAGATTTTCCTGGTGAAAATGCCTTGCGATTGTAACTGAAGATTTTCCTGGTGAAAATGTTAAGAGCTACATTCGCGATTGTAACTGAAGATTTTCCTGGTGAAAATGCCTTGCGATTGTAACTGAAGATTTTCCTGGTGAAAATGCCTTGCGATTGTAACTGAAGATTTTCCTGGTGAAAATGCCTTGCGATTGTAACTGAAGATTTTCCTGGTGAAAATGCCTTGCGATTGTAACTGAAGATTTTCCTGGTGAAAATGCCTTGCGATTGTAACTGAAGATTTTCCTGGTGAAAATGTTAAGAGCTACATTCACAATTGTAACTGAAGATTTTCCTGGTGAAAATGCCTTGCGATTGTAACTGAAGATTTTCCTGGTGAAAATGCCTTGCGATTGTAACTGAAGATTTTCCTGGTGAAAATGTTAAGAGCTACATTCACAATTGTAACTGAAGATTTTCCTGGTGAAAATGCCTTGCGATTGTAACTGAAGATTTTCCTGGTGAAAATGCCTTGCGATTGTAACTGAAGATTTTCCTGGTGAAAATGTTAAGAGCTACATTCACAATTGTAACTGAAGATTTTCCTGGTGAAAATGCCTTGCGATTGTAACTGAAGATTTTCCTGGTGAAAATGCCTTGCGATTGTAACTAAAGATTTTCCTGGTGAAAATGCCTTGCGATTGTAACTGAAGATTTTCCTGGTGAAAATGTTAAGAGCTACATTCACAATTGTAACTGAAGATTTTCCTGGTGAAAATGCCTTGCGATTGTAACTGAAGATTTTCCTGGTGAAAATGTTAAGAGCTACATTCACAATTGTAACTGAAGATTTTCCTGGTGAAAATGCCTTGCGATTGTAACTGAAGATTTTCCTGGTGAAAATGCCTTGCGATTGTAACTGAAGATTTTCCTGGTGAAAATGCCTTGCGATTGTAACTGAAGATTTTCCTGGTGAAAATGTTAAGAGCTACAATCGCGATTGTAACTGAAGATTTTCCTGGTGAAAATGCCTTGCGATTGTAACTGAAGATTTTCCTGGTGAAAATGCCTTGCGATTGTAACTGAAGATTTTCCTGGTGAAAATGTTAAGAGCTACATTCGCGATTGTAACTGAAGATTTTCCTGGTGAAAATGCCTTGCGATTGTAACTGAAGATTTTCCTGGTGAAAATGCCTTGCGATTGTAACTAAAGATTTTCCTGGTGAAAATGCCTTGCGATTGTAACTGAAGATTTTCCTGGTGAAAATGTTAAGAGCTACAATCGCGATTGTAACTGAAGATTTTCCTGGTGAAAATGCCTTGCGATTGTAACTGAAGATTTTCCTGGTGAAAATGCCTTGCGATTGTAACTGAAGATTTTCCTGGTGAAAATGTTAAGAGCTACAATCGCGATTGTAACTGAAGATTTTCCTGGTGAAAATGCCTTGCGATTGTAACTGAAGATTTTCCTGGTGAAAATGTTAAGAGCTACAATCGCGATTGTAACTGAAGATTTTCCTGGTGAAAATGCCTTGCGATTGTAACTGAAGATTTTCCTGGTGAAAATGCCTTGCGATTGTAACTGAAGATTTTCCTGGTGAAAATGCCTTGCGATTGTAACTGAAGATTTTCCTGGTGAAAATGCCTTGCGATTGTAACTGAAGATTTTCCTGGTGAAAATGTTAAGAGCTACAATCGCGATTGTAACTGAAGATTTTCCTGGTGAAAATGTTAAGAGCTACAATCGCGATTGTAACTGAAGATTTTCCTGGTGAAAATGCCTTGCGATTGTAACTGAAGATTTTCCTGGTGAAAATGTTAAGAGCTACAATCGCGATTGTAACTGAAGATTTTCCTGGTGAAAATGTTAAGAGCTACATTCGCGATTGTAACTGAAGATTTTCCTGGTGAAAATGCCATGCGATTGAAACTGAAGATTTTCCTGGTGAAAATGTTAAGAGCTACAATCGCGATTGTAACTGAAGATTTTCCTGGTGAAAATGCCTTGCGATTGTAACTGAAGATTTTCCTGGTGAAAATGTTAAGAGCTGCAATCGCGATTGTAACTGAAGATTTTCCTGGTGAAAATGCCTTGCGATTGTAACTGAAGATTTTCCTGGTGAAAATGTTAAGAGCTACAATCGCGATTGTAACTGAAGATTTTCCTGGTGAAAATGTTAAGAGCTACATTCGCGATTGTAACTGAAGATTTTCCTGGTGAAAATGTTAAGAGCTACAATCGCGATTGTAACTGAAGATTTTCCTGGTGAAAATGCCTTGCGATTGTAACTGAAGATTTTCCTGGTGAAAATGTTAAGAGCTACAATCGCGATTGTAACTGAAGATTTTCCTGGTGAAAATGTTAAGAGCTACATTTGCGATTGTAACTAAAGATTTTCCTGGTGAAAATGCCTTGCGATTGTAACTGAAGATTTTCCTGGTGAAAATGTTAAGAGCTACATTCACGATTGTAACTGAAGATTTTCCTGGTGAAAATGCCTTGCGATTGTAACTGAAGATTTTCCTGGTGAAAATGTTAAGAGCTACATTCGCGATTGTAACTGAAGATTTTCCTGGTGAAAATGCCATGCGATTGAAACTGAAGATTTTCCTGGTGAAAATGCCTTGCGATTGTAACTGAAGATTTTCCTGGTGAAAATGTTAAGAGCTACAATCGCGATTGTAACTGAAGATTTTCCTGGTGAAAATGCCATGCGATTGAAACTGAAGATTTTCCTGGTGAAAATGTTAAGAGCTGCAATCGCGATTGTAACTGAAGATTTTCCTGGTGAAAATGCCTTGCGATTGAAACTGAAGATTTTCCTGGTGAAAATGTTAAGAGCTGCAATCGCGATTGTAACTGAAGATTTTCCTGGTGAAAATGCCTTGCGATTGTAACTGAAGATTTTCCTGGTGAAAATGTTAAGAGCTACAATCGCGATTGTAACTGAAGATTTTCCTGGTGAAAATGTTAAGAGCTACATTCGCGATTGTAACTGAAGATTTTCCTGGTGAAAATGCCTTGCGATTGTAACTGAAGATTTTCCTGGTGAAAATGCCTTGCGATTGTAACTAAAGATTTTCCTGGTGAAAATGCCTTGCGATTGTAACTGAAGATTTTCCTGGTGAAAATGTTAAGAGCTACATTCGCGATTGTAACTGAAGATTTTCCTGGTGAAAATGCCTTGCGATTGTAACTGAAGATTTTCCTGGTGAAAATGCCTTGCGATTGTAACTGAACATTTTCCTGGTGAAAATGCCATGCGATTGTAACTGAAGATTTTCCTGGTGAAAATGTTAAGAGCTACAATCGCGATTGTAACTGAAGATTTTCCTGGTGAAAATGTTAAGAGCTACATTCGCGATTGTAACTGAAGATTTTCCTGGTGAAAATGCCTTGCGATTGTAACTGAAGATTTTCCTGGTGAAAATGCCTTGCGATTGTAACTGAAGATTTTCCTGGTGAAAATGCCTTGCGATTGTAACTGAAGATTTTCCTGGTGAAAATGTTAAGAGCTACAATCGCGATTGTAACTGAAGATTTTCCTGGTGAAAATGCCTTGCGATTGTAACTGAAGATTTTCCTGGTGAAAATGCCTTGCGATTGTAACTGAAGATTTTCCTGGTGAAAATGTTAAGAGCTACAATCGCGATTGTAACTGAAGATTTTCCTGGTGAAAATGCCTTGCGATTGTAACTGAAGATTTTCCTGGTGAAAATGTTAAGAGCTACAATCGCGATTGTAACTGAAGATTTTCCTGGTGAAAATGTTAAGAGCTACATTCGCGATTGTAACTGAAGATTTTCCTGGTGAAAATGCCTTGCGATTGTAACTAAAGATTTTCCTGGTGAAAATGCCTTGCGATTGTAACTGAAGATTTTCCTGGTGAAAATGTTAAGAGCTACAATCGCGATTGTAACTGAAGATTTTCCTGGTGAAAATGCCTTGCGATTGTAACTGAAGATTTTCCTGGTGAAAATGTTAAGAGCTACATTCGCGATTGTAACTGAAGATTTTCCTGGTGAAAATGCCTTGCGATTGTAACTGAAGATTTTCCTGGTGAAAATGTTAAGAGCTAAATGCCTCGCGATTGTAACTGAAGATTTTCCTGGTGAAAATGCCTTGCGATTGTAACTGAAGATTTTCCTGGTGAAAATGTTAAGAGCTACAATCGCGATTGTAACTGAAGATTTTCCTGGTGAAAATGTTAAGAGCTACAATCGCGATTGTAACTGAAGATTTTCCTGGTGAAAATGCCTTGCGATTGTAACTGAAGATTTTCCTGGTGAAAATGTTAAGAGCTACAATCGCGATTGTAACTGAAGATTTTCCTGGTGAAAATGTTAAGAGCTACATTCGCGATTGTAACTGAAGATTTTCCTGGTGAAAATGCCATGCGATTGTAACTGAAGATTTTCCTGGTGAAAATGCCTTGCGATTGTAACTGAAGATTTTCCTGGTGAAAATGTTAAGAGCTACAATCGCGATTGTAACTGAAGATTTTCCTGGTGAAAATGCCATGCGATTGAAACTGAAGATTTTCCTGGTGAAAATGTTAAGAGCTACAATCGCGATTGTAACTGAAGATTTTCCTGGTGAAAATGCCTTGCGATTGTAACTGAAGATTTTCCTGGTGAAAATGTTAAGAGCTACAATCGCGATTGTAACTGAAGATTTTCCTGGTGAAAATGCCTTGCGATTGTAACTGAAGATTTTCCTGGTGAAAATGTTAAGAGCTACAATCGCGATTGTAACTGAAGATTTTCCTGGTGAAAATGTTAAGAGCTACATTCGCGATTGTAACTGAAGATTTTCCTGGTGAAAATGTTAAGAGCTACAATCGCGATTGTAACTGAAGATTTTCCTGTGTAACTGAAGATTTTCCTGGTGAAAATGCCTTGCGATTGTAACTAAAGATTTTCCTGGTGAAAATGCCTTGCGATTGTAACTGAAGATTTTCCTGGTGAAAATGTTAAGAGCTACATTCGCGATTGTAACGGAAGATTTTTGTAATGAAAATGCCTTGCGATTGTAACTGAAGATTTTCCTGGTCAAAATGTTAAGAGCTACATTCGCGATTGTAACTGAAGATTTTTGTAATGAAAATGCCTTGCGATTGTAACTGAAGAATTCTTCTGGTAAAATGCCTTGTGCGAGTGTAACGGAACACCTGCCTCGATCTTCCCTTTCAACAGAACTGTCAGCACACTTGCTTTCTTTTCGAGTAATGATCTTTCCATCATCATCCATTTCTGTCTTACCATTTTCTTCGTGTCACCCGCGCAAGAGTTTGAGAGTGCAAGAATTCGACAAATCAATCAATACATCAAACCAACAACAGCCACAACAAAGAAAGAAGAACATGGACTAAATAGTTCAGGAACATGTACAGCGAGGGAAGGGCAGGCACTGGGTAGCTGGCCCACAGCTGAGTGAACGAGAAGCTGTACTACAGAGCACCTGGTCGCACCAAGAGAAGAGCTCGGCCGGAACTCTCTCTCTTAGATGTGGCTCTGTCTGGTCCAGATGGTATTGTCAGTGTCATGCAGGGCAATGGGCTACTTCCAGACAAAGTTATCTGTGGCTGTGGAAAAACTCTGTTGGCAGAGGTGTGGGGTGGCCTTTCTGGCCCTGTGTGAAAGACGTGGTGTGGGTGGCTCACACATTTTTGCTGAAGTCATGACGAAAGCGATGGGTGGAGAAGGAGGAGAGAAAAGGGCATCCATCAGCCCCATTCAGTTGGCCAACAAGATCATGGGCTATGCACTGGGTACTGAACACAAAGCCCAAGATTCAAACAGCCCACTGGCAGCTGGAACCCATGCCAAATACAACAAGTTTCTGACAGCAGTTACACTCAAAGGATGGAGACTCACTGAAGCAAAGAAGCTCCCACTGGGTGGTCCTGGCCACTGCCTCGAAGTGGATGAATTTTCAGTCGGTCTCAAAAAACGAGGGCAAGGTGCTCAGCAAGAATACTGTTACATTCGCTTTGTTGGGATTGTAGACAGGGTGATGAATGAGAGCATCATTCGTGAACTTCCTGAAAAGTGGTCAAAGGGGTTGGCCCAGGAGTTGCTGTAGAGCTTCCATCAGGTTGTGGGACTTTCACAAACACGAAAACCCACGTTGTTGTTCCTCCACCAGCCCCTATCAGCTTTGAGGAGCTTGACACTATCCTGAAGGATGAAAACTTAATTGAACTCGGAACACGCTCTGACCCTCTCTACATTTCAACTGATGGGGCGAGGACATACAGGTCTCGTTTTGACCCTGTATCAGACAACTTTTTTTGGAGGGATGTTCCAGATGCAA
The DNA here is from genome assembly GCA_030068145.1 of Diplonema papillatum. Lineage (NCBI taxonomy): Eukaryota > Euglenozoa > Diplonemea > Diplonemida > Diplonemidae > Diplonema > Diplonema papillatum. The sequence continues at coordinate 263,212 of JAPJBO010000222.1, read as the reverse complement.
GGGCATGTGTCAGGTACGCATGGGTAAACCATGGAACTGAGGAGTTTACAAGGGAGGTGGCATCCTGGGTCGAAAAGATAGATGGGCCCCTTCGAAGACATTTGGGCAAGACCTGAATATGGTGCTGGAAACTGACGTAATAGCTGCTATTCACTCTGGGAACGTGGCCAGCAGCTTGAGTTCAGAGCATGCTAGTGAGCTGCGCAGCAAGTATGTTTTGAAGGGCTGGGTAGCTGGCACACAGGCTGCTGATGGTTTGTGGGGTAGACTCAAGCGTCTTCTCAAGATCCGTGGAAGTAGAACAGGTGTAAAGGCAGAAAAAACCTTTGTTGAGCACTGGCGTATCATGCAGGGTCAAAACCTTGTGTCTTTTTAAAACGCTCCCGCGGGGCCGATGGCCCCCAATTTTTTTTTTTTGGAAAAAATGTACGTTCCCTCACTGGTCAAAGTGGGAGAAATTGGGGAAAACCCCACTGTAGCGAGTTTTTGTTTTTCGGGTTGAGGGGGCCTTGTAGAGGTCCCGAGGGGTGGAAAAGGCCTCGAGGCAGGGAAAACGGTCGCCACGAGGGGCCCCGGAGGGGTCCCGAGTGGCGACCGTTTTCCCTGCCGGGGGGGCGGTGCAAACCTGCCACGCTGGCCGGGGGGGCTCTCCCGCCGGGTGCGGTAGACGCGTCGCGCTCGACAAGGTGATCGACAGGCGGTCCGTGAAATCCGTCGAAGAAAGGGGCGAGATCGCTGCTGTCGTACGCGCGGAGCCTGTACCAAACGCGGTGTCCGCCGCCATAGCGTTCGCCAAAGTCGAATGGCACCCCTTCGAATATGTACCCACAGCAAAACACGCCGACAAAAGCCGCCACCCAGTCGGCCACAAGCACGGGCTCCCCCAGCCGCTCCATACCCGCTGCGCCTTCGACTGCGATTATAATGACTAGCGCGCCCGCCGTCTCTGGGGCGCCTACCTCTGCTTCCCTTGGCGTTGCCGCCCTTCTGCTTCTTCCTCTTCGCTCCTTCCTCCTCCTCCGAGGAGGCTTGGCTGCCCATCTCCGCGTCCTTGCCACCTTTCTGCTGCGCTGGTCGGGCCTGCTTCATGTGCTCCTTGAGCTCTCGCACGGTCTCCCGAATCTCCTCGTTCTCCCTTCGTTGCTCGTTGAGCTCCTTCCTCATCTCCTTCATCTCTGCCAGGCTGTTTTTGAGCTCCTCGTTTTCCTTCCTCAGGTGCAGCATTTCCTTCCGCATCTCTTCTATTTGCTCTCTCTGTCTTACCACCTCCGCCCCATTCTTCGTGTCCTCTCCGTCCCTCCCCGTGTCCCTCTCTCCTCCGCTGGTTAAGCATGCCGTCAGCTTCGTTGCGAGCCCCTCGAAGAGTCCCTTGAGCACCTCCTCCAACGCCACCGGCGGACTCTGGCCGGACGTTCCCCCAGCCCCCTCCTCTGCCGTTTTTTGCGCCCTCGTTTTTTGCAGGCGCTGCGCCGCACGCCCCAACACTGGGAACTCCTCTTTCCGAAACACCCTGCCCTGTCCCGTGGTAGGTTGGACCTCCTTCCGCCCCGTCTCCCATCCCTTCATGAAAGACCGAGACCCGTCCCAGACCGTCCCCCGCGCTACCCCGGCTGACATCGACTGGCTCACGAGCCAAAGCTCCCCCTACTTCGAGGTCCATTGCTGGCGCTGTCAGTGCCTCGACTAGCCACACCGCTTTTCCTCTCCTGCTCTCCCTCGCCTCCTTTGCCTCCGCCTGCCAGCCCTGCTCCCCCAACGACCTCACGACCTCATCCGCAGTCGCCCTGTGCCCCCGCGTCCCGCTCCTCCAGACCGAATGTCGAGTCTTTCCTCCAGATTCCTCTTCCGCGTCTCGCGTTGCCCGCCTTTGCACGCTGCCACCACCGCTCTTTCCCGCACCTTCCCATTCACATCGCTCTCTGTCCGGGGCATCTCCACGCGCGTCTTGCGCCTGGCTTCCCGAGCAGCTGCTGCGCGCGCCTCGCCCTTCTCAGCAGCCTCTGCGGGCACGCCACCTGCCGCAAGATCCAGAGTCTAACTCTGTCCATCCCACCCACCAGCTTCACCGCGCCTCCCGGTGTCACCCTCTCCAGCGCCACGCAGGCCGAAAGCTTTCACCCTCCCAGTGTAGCTACGATACAAAACGGGTGCATACAGGCGGAAAAAGTGCAAAAGAATGTAAATAGGATCTTGGATTTTGCCCAAAAAGAGCGTAAATAGGGCCACACGTGGTAGAGAAATGTCCGGGATGGGGGTGGCCCAGAAAAGTGGGATAGCTCGCTAGAGGGCTAAATTTGAAAATTTCAAATTTACCAAACCTGGGATGATTCCGGGGGTCTGAATTTCACAAAAATTCACAAGGGATTCTGTGAATTCTTGTGTTTTTTTGCGAATCTTCGTGAATTCTTGAAAACTTTTGTGATTTTTTGTGTATTTTTGCCCACTAACGCAACAAGACGACGAATCTTTGTGAATTGACGTGAATTTTCTGAAACTTTTGGATTTTTCGGGAATTTTTGCTTGGGCCCATAACCGTGGGGTAGTCGATTTGCGCCGGGTTTTTCCATCTGTAGGCCACCTAATGGTCGGTATTCGGGAATTTTGGGCACAAATCGATGCGTCGCCCACAGATCTTTCCGAAGAGCTGCTCAGATAAAAAATTTGACCCCCCCCCCAGAAATGGAGGTCAGTGGGGTAGTCGGTGTACATGATGCCCACACTATACCATGACGACAAACAACTCAATGAACGCCGTCACAGGCAACTGACTGAGCGACTATCGCAGGAAACACAAAAGAACAAAATGTCTTGGGTGTCGTGCGTGCATGAAGGCGTCGAGTTCCACGTCCGTGCTTCGACGATCGAAGGGTTGCAGAGGAAGCTGGCCGTCTTGGGGTTCGACATGGATGCAACTTCTGTTGCAAGTCAGGAGACTTCAGGAGAAGTACTTGCTTTGGGACCCGATGTACCCCTCGCAGAGTACTCGTGTGTGATGGTCTCGGAGCCAGTCAAGCGCACACCGATCTCGCAACGGCTCCTTGCAAGGACACTCCTGGCATACATGAGTATCCGGCAAGTAGAAGCTGCTTCGAAGGACTTGAGTGAAGCTACGCCTCTTGTCGCTCCCATCCCGTACAAAGCCTGCAGGAAGGAACTCCTCAGGGAGCTCTTTGTCAGGGACGGGCTTTTTGCTGAAAGACGAGGGACCCTTGACTGGATGGTATCGTCATCCGACGCGGAGCTGTCCCCCTCTGGTGTTGGATGCGAGTCTGACGCGACACCACTTTCGTGGAATCTGTCCGCCTTGCATCTCACTGCAAGTTTTCTTGAAGATGTCAGCTCGCCTGAAGGGGAAGAAACAGAGCAACAGAGGGTTGACTACCCCTTGTATATAGGAATGGGACAAGCAAAGGCGGCAGGCGCTTTTGAAAAAGCAATGGACACATTGCTATCCCATCATGGGCAATTTCGTGGGATATCGCGTGACAGTTTCCAATCTTTCCACTCGGATAGAGGTCCAACGGAAACTTCCAAGAAGGTAAAGAAGGGTAACGCCCTTCGTTTTTTCGAGGCCCGGCACAGAGTGCACAGAATTGCAGCGTACTTGCACGAGGCATTTGCGCCAGAGTTGACGGATGGGGGTGGCAAGAAGCAGAACAACCTCAGCCGAAATATTGGTTTTGCCGCTGGGTTCCTCAGCAACAACGCGGCATTTGTCTCCTGGATGCGTCGTTTTGACGTTGTCCTCGAAAATTCGTTGTTCACGGTAAAAGCTGTCTCTGTGAGATTCGGTGGCCTCCCTGCAGGTGCCTTCGTGCTCTCCGCAACAGTCAAAGACAAGATGCTCATTGAATGGGTGCTCCAGTACATGGGCGAATACCCAGCAGTGACCTCGACGTCGGTTGCATGTGCGAGTGTGAGGTCTTACTTTCACGAATTGGTTTCCCATGATTTCACGGCAAGCACTAGCGAAGGTGTGTGCTCGGTCATCAAGCGGATTCTCTCCCGCGTTGGTCACACGAACATCTCCGACTCTGTCCTGCGTGCACAGGTAGTCCTTGCGCGAAAGTGCTTGGTCCCGAGTCTCGTAGAAGGGCAGGGTGCCGTGAACACGTGTTGCAAGCGCCTGCAACAGCCCCTTTTTCAATCATTCCAACCGACTAGAGTTGTGCCGCGCCGAAAGCGCGGAAAAAGTGACCCTTCTGGAGTCACGTAGCGAAAAGCTGGCATAGTGTGGTACTCATTTGCTTGCAAATGACTCCCCACCAACGCAACAAGACGACGCATCTTTGTGAATTTTTGTGAATTGACGGGAGGGAAGCGCGCGACGCCACGCCGGTCGTCGCATTAAATGCGGACGTGACGCGGGAGACCGCGTTGGCGTTGTTGAAGAAGTGCGGCGAGGCCGGGGGCGGTGTTGTTCTTGGTGGAAGACGTCTTCTGCTGCGGGCGCGCGGCTCGGGGATGCTGGCGCGCGTGCGGGCGGCTGCTGGTGAGCACGCGGCGCCCCCGCTCGAAACGAAACTGCGGTACCTCGTGTCCGGTGCCAGGGCGCGAGAACACGAGGCCGACGTCGAGATGCTGCTCAGGCTCGCTGGCTGGGCTGCGACGGTCACGACATCCTTCGTGAGAAGCGGCATGCGGACGTGCGTGGTGACGGGGGATGGCGGCCCGCCGTTTCGGGTGATCGAAAGGGAAGGGTCGCCCTTCATTGTCGTCAACGACTACGACAAGGGCGAGATGCCGCGGCCGCGTTCCAAGCGCCTCGCCTCCTCCCTCCCGACGACGCCCGGCCAGAGGCGGCGCATGAAGCTGCCCGCCGCCGAAGTGCACACGGATCCGCAGCCGGCTCCGTCCAACAAGCGGAAGCACGAGGAGGTGGCGCAGCCGGCGGAAGCGGGACAGTCGCTAATCCGGCGAGCAGTGGCCGGTGTGGTCGAGATGCTGTCCCCGCCGCGCCAGCGTCTGAAGGAGCCGGTCGAGGGTGAGAAGGCCGATCACCGGCACGAGCTGACCGATGGAGTGCGGGCTCCAGTGGAGTTTGAATGCGGCGATTGTCAGAAGACAATCCAAAAGGGCCGCATGCAGAGGAGGTGCGAAGAGTGCGGCGCCAGCGTGTGTGTCACGTGCTCGCGCGCCTGACTGCCGTCAAGCCACGACGCCCGCGCGGACGGCGATGCTGCGGGAGCCCGCTTGATGCGATGTGGGGATGTGCATCCCAACCCTGGCCCCGGGCGCCGAACGCTCGCCTCGACCGCCGCGGCGGCTTTCCGCCGCGGACGTCGCCGACGGCCGGCCGGCACAGCCCGGTACGTTGCCGCGCACGTGCTGCATCGCGCGCGGGACGTGGGTTCCCGGGTTGCCTCGCGGCGTGAGCGTGTTGAATGTGCGTGGCTACCGTCGAAGCACGACGCCCTTGAGTATGCGTACGCCGCGGGGGAACGGCTCTTGAGGTGCGGGGACGTCCACCCGAACCCTGGTCCCCCGCGCGATCTCACTCTTGCTGCAGTTAATGTTGGCTCGCTGGCCCTGCACATTGACGAGGTGCGTGCGATGGCGCCCGCAGACGCGATTGCGGTGCTGGAGACGTCGATGAGCGCGTTGCAGCAGACGCAGGCGGCGGATTATCTCGCGAGACCGTGCGCCGTCGACGGGTCGAGGTGGAAGACGCTGTGGGGGCCGCCGCAACCGCCGAAGCGCAGCAAGCACTGTCCGCACGGAAACCCGCATTCCGGGCAGAAGGGGGGCGGAGTCGTTGTGCTTACCAGGCAGCCGGGGGTGGCCCACCTGCTGCCCAACGAATCGCTGCAGGAAGTGCGCAACCGGGTCATCCACACGATGATCGCGACGGGGGTCGGACGGATGTTCGTGCACTTTTTTGCCGTCTACGCCCCATCGGGGAACACGGCAGCAGCGTCCCGGGAGCGGCTCCTGCAGACGGTCCTCTTCGAGGCGCAGGCCATAGTGGGGCAGGCCCCGGCGGTCGTGATGGGCGACTTCAACACGGACCTTGAGCGATCGCCGGCGCTTCGGCATGCCCTCAGCAACGGGTGGACGGACGCAGCGCAGCTGCAGGCGGCGTGCGAAGGAGGACGACCGCCCAACACCTACACGGGCACGAACACGTCCGGCACGCGCATCGACTACGCCCTGATGAACCGCGCGGCCGCGTCCGCCTTTGTTGCATGCGAGACGATCGGGGTAGGGAGCGTGAGGGGCCACCGCTGCGTCCGGATTCGACTCGCGGTGCAGGCGTTCGAACAGCAGACATGGAGGTTCAACGTGCCGCGAGCGATACCCGTGAAGCCGGCAGGTAGGGTCGTCGAGGTCCCGAGGCTGGATGCCGTGTGCGCCGCCGCCCGCGAGGGGGACGTCGAAGGGGCGTGGATGGCGCTCTCCGCAATGTGCGAGCAGTACCTGCTAGACCGCAGCGGGATGCCTGCCTGTGAGAGACGCGCGCACACCGGCCGCGGTAACTCGGAGCTGAAGATGACTCGCGTTGCGGCGAGGAGTACGCCGGACCGGGGCGTGGCGTGCGAGACGGAGCTGAGGCACGGGAATGCGATCCGGCGTCTGGAGCACTACGTCTACCAGCGAGCTCGCCTAGAAGCGTCCGGACCATTCCAGGTGCCCCAAGAACTCCGCTTGTGCTGGCTGCGCTGTCTCGCCGTGATCCGTGGCGGCGGGGTCGGCGAGCCGCCCCCCTCCGACCCGCCGAGCGCAGAGGTCGCCCGCGTTTACTTGCACGACGTACGACTGCGCAGTGCGAGATTCAACGCGGCTGCGGCGAGGGTGCGGAAGAGGCAGCAACAAGAGAGGCAGCTGACGATGTTTGGGACGGATCGCCGGGCTCTTGTGTCGATGCTGCGGGGGGGTCCGGGGCAGGCGGCCGATGCGGTGCGGACGGCGGATGGGCGGCTCACCGCCAACGTCGAGGAGATGGACGAGGTGCTGCAGGAGGCGTGGGACCCGATCCTGCGCATGTACGGGGAAGGACGCCCAGAGCCCGAGTACGAGGCGTTCCGCAGGGCCTTCGAGGGTTTTATTCCCCGCCGCCAGATGGACCTGCGGGATGTGACCGGGAGCGAGCTACGGGATGTGCTCAACAAGCGGAAGAAGAAGACTACGGCGTGTGGGGTGGACGGCTGGCGTTTGGACGAGCTGAAGGCCCTGCCCGACGAACTGCTGGACGGGTTCGCGACGCTTTTCAATCTGGTGGAGGAGCGAGGGGAGTGGCCGAAGGGTATGCTGACGTCGTTGGTGTCGCTCATACCAAAGACCGACGACACCTCGCCAACGAACTTGCGGCCAATCACCGTGACGAGCTGCGTCTATCGGTTGTGGGCCTGCAGGCGTTTGCAAGACGTCATGGAGTGGCAGGACGGCTGGATTCTTCCGTCGCAGCACGGCTTCCGCAGAGGGCATCGGACGGACGACGTCCTCATGGAGCTGACGACGCTGATCGAGGAGACGCTGCTCGACGAGTCGAAGTCGCTGTACATGGTCGCACTCGATTTCGCGAAGTGCTTCGACCGGGTACCGCAGGGGATCGTTCTCCGGCTCGCCGAAGAGATGGGCCTCGACGCGCGCATCCTGCGCCCCCTGCGCGCCATGTACCGCGGCATGAAGCGACGGTTCAAGCTGCCGCTCGGCGTGGGCTCCGAGTTTGAGGTCACCAACGGTATCTTGCAGGGGTGCCCACTTTCGGTGATCCTCATCAACGCCTTGCTGTCGATTGTGCTCCGAGCGGTGTCGGCGCGCGTACCGGAGGTTTCGTCGGAGTCGCTGGCGGATGATGCCACGCTCTTCGCGGCGGCGGAAGCCGAGCTGCAGCAGGCGGTCGACATCGTCGCGCGGTTCTGTGCCCTGACCGGGATGCGCCTGAACATGGCGAAAACCTTGGCGATGGGCATCCATGCGGGCTCGACGCAACAGCGCAGGCGGCGTCCGTACGCCAGCGCGGTGAAGGTGGACGGCGAGGCCATAGCGACGGCGACGGCTGCGAAGATCCTCGGGGTGCGAACGAGTGTGGAGAGCGTCCAAACGGGTCGGGCCAACGATGCGCGTCTGAGCGCACATGACGGTCTGATAGACAGGCTGGGCACCTCGAAGCTTCCGTTCGATGTCCGCTGCGAGGTGGCGAGTTCGAACGTGCTCAGCAGTGTCCTTACCGGGTGCTCCTACGAGACGTACACGCAGACGCGCCTGAAGGGACTCCGGACGCGGATCGTGAGGGGCGCTTTTGGGAGCAAGCACCCGTCGAGGAACGTGACGGCGGTGCTATCGATCTTGGCGAAGGGTCACCGTCTGGATCCGATGATCGCTCGGCCGTACAGGATTCTGTGCGCGTTATTCGACACCTGCGAGCGGCTGCCACGCGTGTGTGCGCGCATGCGGAACATCGTGAGGTTGTACGAGCGGCACGAAACGTTTTTGCCGAGGGCGCGCCTGGGGCCGGTAGGGATCGCCATTGCGGATGGGCTGTCGGTCGCGGGCATTGGCTTCGAGGGCGGGGATCTCTGTTCTGCGGCGCTGGGGGGTCGTCGGCTTCTCGGCATGCAGCGAGGCGAGAGGCACCACGTCGTCCGAGCGCAGCTGCGGCGGAAGGTGTGGATGCAGCTTGCGCGACAGCGGCCTTCGTACGACGGAGTGCAGGCCGGGGTAGACTGCGGGCGCACGAACGGGCTGCGTCTGACGGCGGCCGACGGCAGTGTGAGGCGCGCGCTGACCGTCATCCTGTCCGGGGGTGTTTTCCTTGCGGCTCGGTGGGGGCGGAATGCGCGTGCGGGGGAAGAGGCGGCGGGATCGGAAGGTTCGGCGAGCTCTCCCGCGTCAACGACGGCGTCGTCGACGACGTCGACCGCATCAGATGCGTCCGGTAGCTTCGACGAGCAGGCTGGCGAAGACGGAGGCTCCTCCACGGGTGAGCGGCGCCCGCCGCCGGACCGGTGTTGCAGGGACTGTGACCGCCACGCCCACGACACGGCGGATCACTTGTGGTGGGAGTGCCCTGCGTACGACGAGATTCGCCGCCGCCCCTGCTTTGCTGAGCTCATGCGGGCGGACCGTGCGCGGTGGCCGTCTTGTACGCGCGTGCACGGGGTAATCGTGGAAGGCGCGCCGGTCGACGCGGCGGCCTTGCACCATTTCATGGCGTCGGTGTACGTGGCGCGCGAAGAGTCAGAGCGTGGCCGTCTGGCAGCGGTACAGCCGATCCACCCCTGGAGGGCGGCAACGTCGCGGCCGGCGGTCCGACACCTGTTTGACTTCGGGCGCCTACCGGATGAGCCGCCGAAGTGGCCGTATGGGGGACGGACGATGCGGGCGATGAAGGGCTGGCTGTCGGCATTGCAGTGGACGGACACTGGCGAAGTGTCGAACATCGAGTTGGCCGTCGACTTCGAGGTCTTCACCGGGCACGACATCCTGGGCCCCCCGAACCTCGCCGCCAACCGAAGGGGAAAAACCCTTTGGACGATGCTAGCGACGCTGTGCCGCCTGTGTCGGGAACTGCAGCTGCCGTCGCCGCTTCCGGCCGAGCGGAAGGACCGGGTGGGCTCGATGAGGACGCTGGGGGCGCCGATGCTGTGGGGTGGTCTGACACCGCGGCCACATTTCGCTGGGGGGGAGGAGACGTTCGAAGTCTTGGAGATGAACTTCCCGCGTGCGGCGCTCGGGGACGGGAAGAACTGGGGCGGGGACGTGTTCCCGCTCTATGACGCGACGAGGCGAGCGCAGCGTTCGGCGCGCTGGGCCGAGCCCACACCAATGCCGCAACGACCACGCCTCCCGGTGCTCGTCCCGGAGTCGCAGGCAGACCCCCTGCTCCGCTCACAGTCCGTCTGTCACGCGTGCGCGAAGCAGAAGTGCGCAATGTGCTCGGGCATGCGGAGAAACTACAGCCTTGTAGTGGACCAGTGCTGCCAGGTGCACCACCAACCGGACGACGGCCTGCGCATTCAGTGCTGCCGGGCGCATCGGCTGACGCGATGCGGGACCTGCCCGAACGCTGACGCGTGCTGCGGACGGGGGCATCACAGGGGTGGTGCTGGCCGCGACAGCAGCAGTGGCGACGGGGGTGGCGGTGGTCGTGGCGGCCGCTGCCGCGGCCGTGGCCGCGGCCGCGGCGGCCGAGGCGGCGGAGACGACAGTGACGGAGACGGTGGCGGCGGCCGCGGCACTGGTCGCGGCCGCGCACGCGGCGGCGGTCGCGGCAGCGGACGCGGCGGGGATCGCGGCGGCGGCGGCGGTGGCGGTCGCAGCCTAGGCGAGAGCGACGGCCTCACAGGCCGGAAGCGGCGCGCGCCGTCCCCACCTGGAACACCTACCAGCCGTGGCCGGAGGAGGCGGACGACGAAGTCGCCCCCGAAGCGCGCCCCCCCGCCAGCAGGCAGGAAGCGACCCGCGCCATGCACCCCCACGGCCTCTCCCGCAGCCGCGCTGCGCGCACGACGACGACGACGCGCCGATCTCGGCGACGACGGCACTGGCCTCGCCGGCCCGAACACACCGCGCCCACCCGGCCCCGCCCGGCCCTCTTCGATGGCAGGCCCTGACTCGGGCCCTTTTACTGATTCTAGTTCCGACCCTCCACGGGTCACACAACGATCGCGCCCTCCCGCCGGCTCTTCCCGGCTACTCGCGTCCTCCGCATCGCGGCGTGCCTATCGGCGCAAACGAGAAAGCGAAGATTCCGATTCCTTCTCGGATTATGAAATCGTCAGTAATTTCCAAGAACAGTTGCAACCGACTAGAGTTGCGCCGCGCCGAAAGCGCGGAAAAAGTGACCCTTCTGGAGTCACGTAGCGAAAAGCTGGCATAGTGTGGTACTCATTTGCTTGCAAATGACTCCCCACTAACGCAACAAGACGACGAAACCTTGTGCATTTTTGTGATCTTTTGTTGATTTTTGTGTTTTTTTGTGAATTTTTGACCCCCGAAATCACCTCAAAACCTCTAGATTCGGATAAAAAAAGGCGCACACATAATATTATATTGATAGCTGCTGGTGGAGCAACGACTGGAGCAAATCCTTTTGTTCGGGGAAGGATCCTGCACACAGTCAGAAGCAACCCAGCCACAGCAGACACAGCATAAATGCCTCAGCCAGCCGAAGGATAACCGAATAGCTATCGACGGCATTTTGCACGAACCTTGGTCCATTCAACCCAGATGGGTCATGCCTAGAACTCTTTCCTTACGCCATTCTGACGGAGCTGACTCAGCGACTGGGGAGGGGGCTCGCGACTCGGCTATCCAGGCTGCAGTATGCTCCATTGTGTACGTCGTGGCTGCCTGCGCTGAACCCCCTGGAAGACGAACACTAGTACAAAAAGCCACGCGCCTGGCATGCTTCGCAATAAAAAAACTGCCCAGAGGCAGTTTTGAAAAATGACTGGGCCACCGGTCTTAAAGCGAACACTGGAATACAACTGAAAAAGAAATCGGCGGCGGCCACACGTGGAGCACGGCACTGCAGAAAGCTCGTGCAACAAGTACTCCCAGGAAGGAAAGTTGCTCGCCAAAATAAGGAGTGGAAAATGTAAATATTAAAAGATGTAAATAATAAGGGGATTTTGATTAAGAGAATGCAAATATTAGAAATGTATGTTAAGCGAGGGGGTTTAAATAACTCATCCACTACTTCGGCGGCTGCTACCAAAGGGCCGCCATCATGTGCCGCAGAAGCACCTATCCAGGACTCTCCTCCTACAGAAACCTGTCAACAAGGCATAATCCTCTAACCTGACGCTCCGCTGAATTGCATACTCAACATGTCTTCAGCACTTTAGTAAAAGGACACTGGAAGTGGGAACTTTGGGGGGCTCACGACACGTATCCAAAGGTCGATGCATGGCTTCTAGTCACAAGGGAGAATGGCGCGGAAACTCCCGTGGGGTTTGGTGCTCGGGAGCTGAGAGTGTCACCGATGGCCTATGGTGCGAGCATGGTACAGAAGTCGTCGCTGCTCCCCATTGGTCCTGTTGTGGAATTACCGAATGGGTGAGCCCATGCCTTTGCGATGAAAGCGACAGTTCACTGTTCACATCGGAGGCAGACGATGCTGACTTGCTTGAAACGCTCATGGCGAGCATGCAGCAAACTGTGGCAGAAGCAGAGGCAGAGCGATGCGTGACTATCCAGCGCGCTGGAAGAGGTTACCTTTTTCGGCTGAGACTGTTCGATGTTGTCGTCCAAAGGCTACAGCGGGCGGTGAGATGCTATCTGGCAGCACAGAAGACAGCACTGACGAGAATGATGTCGCATCGAGCCGAGAAGGAAGAAATCATCAGCGAAGCTGCGGCGTTCCAGGCGGCAGAAGCCGCGGCTTCGACCCTGCAAAGGGTCGGTCGTGCAGGTCTGCGGCGTCAAAATGTTGAAACGGAAGTCAGCGAAAGAGACACGTTGTACGCGGCAGCCGAGCTTAGCAGAATAGGTCGAGGCAAGCGTTCACGTTGCGCATTGGCGCATATTTGGTTTGTCGCGACCCTTGTCTACGCTGAGGCTGACGGGCGGTTCCGACTGACAGAAGACGAAGTGGGCGACCAAATGCAGCTCCGATTATCTGCTGAAGCATCGTGGTCTGGGATAGTGCGTGCCGCCTCGCGTGCATCATCACCCGTCTGCACACCGCGGGAAAACAGCATGTGTTCTAATGACGATGCGCTAGAAGAGACGGAAGAAGATGCAACCGTGACTAGCCTCCCCGCGCCGTGCATGGAGGCTGCTCCGGAGAACCTTGCCCGCATTGCGAAGGTGTTTGATGTGCGCGTTGTCCCGCAGTACCGCGTCGCCCCGCGGTTCGGCTTTTCGAAGTGTCCGTGGAGGGTCGTCTCAAGCAACGCTCAAAGGTCAGCCGGTCGGCCCTTCAGCATGTCTCCTCTCAAGAGCAATGTAGGGACGCTGGGCTCAGCCTCCGGCGAACGTGACCCGTCCGCAGTATCTCACAACGTGAACGACTCATTGTACATCGCAGAAACCGGCTGCCGCGTGGTCCCGCCCATTTGCATCTATTTCGTCAACGCAGACGAGGAACCAACACCAGTGCTTCTCCGGCTGAACGAACCCCCCCCACACGATTCGCAACGCCAAAACTCAGCGACCGGTCCCGAGCCCTCAGCCCCGCAGCGCAAGGTTCCCGCAGCAGGCGTTGGGACTGTTTTGGTTTCGATTCATACCGATGCTTCGGACGACGGGGACGTTCTTCATTGCGATGTGTCGCGAGGGGCTGAGCCAGGGGGGCCGCAAGCGCAGACAAACGAGCGCCGCAGTTCACGCGAAACCTCACCGAACGCGTACTCCGGCGTACCCGGCAACACGTGCGAGAACACCGCCGCGAGGTGTGATCAGCACGTGTACTACTACCTGTCACCGCAGTTGCCGCGCGGTCTTTCGGGCTTTCATGTTGTCACCTTCAGCCTGACGTGGTGGGCGGCGGTTCCTTGTGGAACGGAAGAAGGGCTCGAAACGAGGCTTGAAATGCGCGTGCTTCGCTTCAGCCTGCCCATCGAGATCACCGACCAGCGGCCGGTGCCTCTGTCGAGCAACATTTGGCAGCTCTCCCGCAGGCTGCAGGTCTTGCACGGGGCGCTCCGGGACGCACGGGACCCGCGTGCGCACGCTTCGTACGCCGCCGCGATGGTGACCGTGATGGCGCTCATGAGGAGGGACCCGACGTTCGCCCTGTTCGTCGGCCACTGCGAGACGCACCTGGCGCACTGCGGGTGGGCCCTCCGGCTCTTCCGCACCCGCGGGATAGCGGACCGGTGCCCGGGCCCAGTGCGCCTCCCGGCCCTGCCCACTGAGCTGCATCCCCGCCCCATGTGCGGCCCGGCGGCCGGCCAGCTCCCGACCCGGCCGCTCTCGAAACTGAGCCCGCAGGACTTCCTCCCGCCGTGCTGCAGCGTCTCGGCGCCCCCCCTCGCGGTGCCCAAGCTCCGCCTCCGCCCGGCCGACGGGCCGGGCGACCTCGTCCGCCCCCCGCGGCCGTGGGTGCCGGCCGGCCGCGCGAAGCCGACCAAGCTGCAGGAGCTGCTCGCGAAGGCCACGCCCCTCGCGCCCCTCGTCCCCCCGCCCCCGGTGGCGAGGCTCCCGCCCCTCAACTCGACGGGCGCCCTCGTGACGTCGCAGTGGGAGAGTCGGTGAGGGTCTGCCTTCCAATCTTCCGGGCAGCGGCCGCGCGGCGTGCGCCGCGGGACTCCCAGCTTGGTTCCCGGCTCGCTCGCTAGATGTCAGCGGAATGCTGGGGTTGAATTAGCCAGTTGGATTCCTTCTTGTTCGTAACAGTTCGACGCTGAGCACCCGAGAGCGCCACACACAGCTTCAATCCGCAACAAGCCCGTACCTGCCCGCACTGACACTCGCAGTGTGCCCTCAGAGCCATTCCTTTTCCTGAAACCACGCATCTAGTTTGTCACTTGCCCACTTTGTTCTGTTGGCCAGAGTACCCCCAGCCGAACTTCTTACCTCGGGCTTATCTGGCCCGGCCGCGTTGCTGCCCACTCGAGGTAAACCGGCAAACCAAGCGAGACCGCCAGACTGCACTACTTGCGCCGAGGAAGATAAAAAAGCCCGAAACCTCTCATGCCGCGGAAGGACACGAACCCAAGAATGAAGCCGCCCGGTGCAGTTTTTCGGGAGGGGGCGTTGCAGTTTCTGCTTCCACATGAGCCGACAGCTTACTGCCGCCGCGGATACCAACGAACGCACGACTCGTCCACTGCCGGTCCTGCTTCTACCTGGCACCCGGACAGGTTTGGGCCCTGCCGCTATTGCGACAATGCTCTTCCAGCCGATCCACCACGGTGTCACGTAGCTGAAATTCGGTGCGGTGTTAGCCTGCCAAAAAACCCCGCGCGGCATGGAATGGTAGAAGCGGCCAGGATTCTGAGTAGTGTGTTCCTATGTGCGCCTTTGCTTCAGGCCAACGACAGAGAGCGATTCTCTCTCGCGCGCCCGATGGTAGAGCTCGTGCCGAACAAACCTCTCATCCCTTGCTTCGGGCTTCGCGCACGTATGCAACCTACGCGTGCCCACCCATCTTTCTCCAATGAAATGCCACTGTAAAGCCTCTGTTCGCCAGCTCAACGTTCAACAGCTTCTGTTGTTTCCCTCCACCTTTTTCCCCTGACTAAGGCCTGTTCCGCCGGGTTTTGTCGGTCGCAGTTGCCCATACTTCTGTACAGGCGCATCCCTGCGACGTTTCGGTTCCTCAACAACCTGTTCTCTTTTCTCTTGTATCTTGGCATACATGCAGTCAAGAGTCCCGGGTGTTCGCTAGACACCACGCTAGACAAACTACCCGACTCCCCAGCTTCGATGATCAACCGGAGACTCAAATCCACTGGACCGTTAACATCAGAAACAGCAACAAACTTGCGCAGATACCGCCTCATTTTTCTATGTCAGTCCCCTGGATGGTGATCCAAGTGCCCCTGAGATACGATACACGGAGGACAAAAGTCCTGGAATACTGGAGAGAACGGATTGTCGTCGCAGATTCTTTGCATTCCGATTCGAGCTGTGTTAGTCGAGGCCTACCCTGGGATGGGTCTCTAAACCCCCCCGTGTAGTATAGAGGACTGAGTAAGTTTATGCTGCTAGAAACAAGGGGCCGTGCGTCCAAAAGAGGAATGGAGAAACTTCCAGAAACAGCCGAGACCGGGTTTCGCGCTTCTGTGCCTACCACTTCGTCCTGTGCTGCTCCCACGTTGGCGCGCTTCGCTTGTTCCGGCTTCCCGACGACAAGGCAGAATGGCCTGCTTGAACGCAAGAAAAAACGAACAGATTATTAACAAACCACAAAGACTGGCACTTGCATGCACTGCCACCAACACTAAATACCCATGCTCATTGCGCATTCATTCAGTATAGACGACCGACTGCACACAGACGAACACGAATATGCCCACCCATTAGATACCCCTTTTGACGATCGTCACCCCGGATATTTCAAAATCCCGATTGCTAGGGGACAAAGACAACACGAGGGGAGGACACATAAAATGATATGGGATGTGGTCAGTCCACGGCAGCCTCCCGCCCGCCGACAGAGTCGGGGATGCACGGGATAGTCCCGGCGAAGGGCGCGGTTAAAAGCCCGCCGAGGCACGGCAGCAAGGACAAGGCCGGCGACCCGCCGCCGTCGCCGTCGAGCCGGAAGGGCGGCGGGCGGCGGGCGAGGGAGAAGGGCGAGCGCTGGGCCTGCGACAGCGACGCCGGCAGCGGCAAGGCGGGCAAGGCGGCGAAGAAGAAGAAGAAGAAGAAGGCGAAGAACTCGAAGCGCGACAGCGCCGCGGCGAAGCCGCCGGGCTGCCGGCCGTTCACCCCTTCCTCCGACGACAGGCCCGCGTCCGTGTCGCCCTGTCCGACGTCCCCCGGCAAGTCACCGGCCCTCCCCCCTGCAGACCCCCCCCCTTCTCGCCCCCGTCGATCGGAACCCGGGGACCCAGGCAAAGCACCCGACCCCGCCCACCACCAGCAGCAGCAGCAGCAGCAGCAGCAGCAGCAGCAGCAGCAGCAGCAGCAGCAGCAGCAGCAGCAGCAGCAGCCTCCCGACGGCGGCGGCGGCGCGGCCCCGCAGAGCCAAGAGGCCGGCGCGAAGCCCCCGATCGCGCCCCCCGGCGGCGGCGGCGACGCACCGGCCTCCTCCGCCGCCGCCGAGGCGGCGCGGGCGGCGCCGCGGCCGAGGCGGCGCGACAGCGTGCTGGCTCCACCCCCCGCGCCGACCTCCCCCGTGGTGGCCCCGCTGACGCCCGAGGACGGCGGGCACGCCCTCGACGAGATCTCCCACATCTCGGGCATCCCGCTCGACGCCGAAAGCGTCGTCCACAAGCCGGAGGTTTGCGGCCCCTTCTTTTCCTTTGTATAATTTGCTGAGCCGGTCCGTCCCTATCTCTTGAAACTGCATCGAAGTGCCTGCCGCTGTTTATCACAGTGAATCACGGTCCACCACGGTCTATCAGGTCCATCCCTAGCCCCTAGAGCTGCATCGAATTGCCCGGTGCTGTATTCTTCGGTCGATCACGGTGGGATGGACCGGCTCAATTTGGTGTGATCCGCAGTAGAAGATTTAACTTCCCATGAACTTACGAAGAACTTCCCAAGTACTTCCCAAGGACACCCCGTGTGCACCCCAAATAGGGTAAAATGGCGATTTCTGGCGCTATTCTTTGCATTTAGTACTGAACTTCCCAAGTACTTCCCGAGTACTTTCACCTAAGTAAGGCCACCGGATTACACCATAATTAGTATAAAATACTTGAGGAGACTGGCAGTCGAAAACTCAACGGTGGTACTCAGCAGCATGCCGATGACTCCCCACTATCGCAGCAATATTCCAATGTCAAAGGAGGTAAATCATCTGATCGTAAATGTGCTGCAGCCCACACGAAACACAGATAAATCTGAGCTTAGTGGCGGGCGTAAGCGTCCAACAAAAAACCTTTTTCCATCCCCTAATCCGTGCCTCGTAACACACAGCCGCCGATCAACACGAAACCACCCAGAAGAAAAGCCAGGCACCGGGATCTTCCTGACGAGCACGCAACCCGGTGAACTTAATCAAGAGTCGAAGATTAGCGTCGAAACTTCCTGGCTTTTCACGCCGCAGCAGAACGACCACACCCTACCCAAACCCAAGCACCCTCTAAACGCGTTAGGGGACTTCACAAGGTTTCACAACGGAGTGACACAACACCCGAAACGAGTCGCACTCTTTTACTTTTCTCAACCCCCCGCCATACCCAAGCCTCTACGGTCAACCGGAGACTTTAAAATACCGACCTTCTAATCCACAAATAACGCTAAAAAAGACCCGCTTTGTAGTTGTTGGCTCACTCCTTGACTTGCACCATCGTATCTTCCCGCTTACCTTGACCATTTGAGGCTGCCCGTTGCGAATCTCAAAGGAGGCAACGCTCTTCTCCCAGCTTCAACCTCAGAAACCACACCGCAGGAAGGCGCCGAGTTCTCGGGCGAAGAGTGGATGTATCAGCTCGATCACTTGCAAACCCAGTACGATCAGGAAACGTTGCGATCGAGTGCTTCTGCGAGGAGCAAACGGTGACGCAGAGCTCGCTTAGGGGCACAGCCTGCGGGCCCAAGGTAGTTCAGTTCTCCGTGGCGAATGGTGGATGTATCAGCTAGATCACTTGCAAACCCATCAGGAAACGTTGCGGTCAAGTGCTTCTGCGAGGAGAGCTCGCTTAGGGGGCGCAGCCTGCGGGCCCAAGGTAGTTTACTCCACCGTGGCTTCGCGGAGTGACGGTGGTGGTGGGGCAGCACTGCCGCTGAGAAGGTCTGGGCGCGTGTCAACGGGCTTCCCCCGCCAGGGAGGGCAGGGAAACGTACTTAAGTTCTCCAACCAGCCCTCCATCAAGTCACGGAATACTGTTCGGCACTGGGTTGGTCAATGGTGGCACTACCGATGGTGAGGAGGTCTGGTGCTCGTGGCAATCGGCATCACCGGAGATGGCAGGAAACCGTACCAATGTTCTCCAACCAATCCCCTCCGACACGATCGAGGACTGCCCCGTTGAAAGCTGAAGAATGAATGGAATGGTCAATGACGACTATCTCCATGAAGTCGCAGAATGACGATCAGCACTGAGTCAATGCTGTTACTACCGATGGTGTGAAGTTCTGGTACTCGTGTCAATCGGCATCCAGAAGAAGACACCGGAGATGGCAGGAAAACGTGCCTATGATCTCCAACCAATCCCCTCCGGACACACACCTCTCCATAAAGCTGCGGAATGACACGGCCACCTATGGTAAGAAGGCCCGAAACACACAAGCAGAGGACACGCAAGGAGTGCAGGGAAACGTGCCTGTGTTTTCCCACCAATCCCCTTCAGACAACCTTTACTGCTGACCATGAAGTCGCGGAGTGCCGATGCGGCACTCGGGTGGTCAATGGTGTCACTACCGATGGGGAGAAGGTCTGGAGCACATGTCAATGGGCAGCCGCAAGAAGACACCGGCGATGGCTGGAAAACGTGCCTACGTTCTCTCCAACCAATCCCCTCCGGACAACTACCTCTCCATGAAGTCGCGGAATGGCGGTAGGTACTCGGGTGGTCAATAGTGTCGCCATCCTTGGTAAGAAGGCCGAAACACACAGCAGAGGACACGCAAGGAGTGCAGGGAAACGTGCCTTTGTTCTCCAACCAATCCCCTTCAGACAACCCACCTCTCTCTGAAGTCGCGGAATGCTGATGCGGTACTCGGGTGTGCGGACAACAGACCGGTACGGGCTACAAGGCAACCCCTGCTCAACTTGTAGAACGTGGGGGGCCCAAGACTACACTCCACGAAGGAATGTACTTGGTGTCCGGACATGGCTAGCCATAACCCATAACGAAAGCGTGCACTAAATATGCAACACGTAACCACATGGCCCTTTCGAGAACCCATTCATGAACGGTCACACGGAGACCCTAAACCCCCGGAATTTCAAGCGAACTTTAACTCTAATAAACGCTAAAAGAGGCACGCAAGGAGTGCCTATGTTCCCCAGCCAATCCCCGTTGGACAACCTACCTCTTCATGAAGTCACGGAATGGCGATCAGTCCTCCGGTGGCCAACGGTGTCACCACCGATGGCGAGATGGTCTGGAACCTACCAGAACAGGACAGCGAGGCGCTTCTGTTCCTCAACCATTCCCCCTTTCAACGATGATCTAGGGGATGCACCAGAACGGAAGATGTCCGCCCGGACCCGCTCTGGGGGTGCTCCCGCCAGCTTCAGGTGTTCGATACCATGCAGGGTCAAAACCTTGTGTCTTTTTGGCCCGAATCCAAGCAATGTTTCTCAGCTAGAGGAAGCAAAAGTCGTAACAAGGTTGCTGTAGGTGAACCTGCAGCAGGATCATTACCAAAGATTTCAATTCTGAATGGAATGAGGAAACGACTTTCAAACAGATTGGAAACCGAGGATTCAAACATGGTCATGAAGGAAATCGAAAATCCCGAGCAATCGGAAAGGCAAAACAACTGTTCCCCTCGGCTCAACTGCGGTTGATCGAGGGTGACATCAATTGCACTTATCGGTGGATGTCTTGGCTCTGGGTGAAGGGGGTTTTAGACCCAAAAAAATGGCCACCCATTTTTGCTGGAAAAAAAATGGGCAGGGGATTAGCTTCTATATCCACATTTGGACTGTCAGTCCAGATTTGGAAAGGCCGCCGAGAAAAAAAGAAATACAAAATGGGACTACACCCCCACCAAGCCCCGGCAGAGTGGCCAATGTGCAATCTGAGGCCTCTCAGGGCCCAGTCTTGTCGTGAAGATCCGTCGCGTCGCGCTGTATTGAGCCTATTTCCTGGGCTGCAGGTCTTTCGAAGAATTCGGCGAATACAATGTATCGAATGGGTCAGCGGGTATGAGGCAACTTCTGTTCGCGCTGCCCTTGCGACAGGGTGGTGGAGAAGGGAGCAAGCTAGCTTGGATGTGCATGATGGACAATACCGTTTCTTCGGGCCTGGAAATTTGGTGTACCATACCGTTTTCTTGCTGAGATTGACATTTTTTGCTGCGAAAAAATGCGATTTAACCTACATGTGTTCTGGTTAAACCGCTGCCAACGTTCTTTTTAGCTGTAACAAATACTGTCTCCAGGGAAGCAGAAATCGGTTGTCGCAAAAAAGAACAGGCACCGGAGCACGAGCGGCCCCTATTCGAACCCCCCCCCCCTCCTACCGTGAGCGACTGATAACGCGGGATGGGACCCGGCGGAAAACTAAGCAAAAAGGCGGTTGCTCGCCTGATATGATGAACTGCATGCCACACGGAGGAAGAACCAACCGACCCACTTGACGAGGACTCGACGAAGTGGGCTGTCGATGTTGGGCGCTAACATTGCGGGCGATTTAGTCTTGTGTACTGATCCGCGATGTTCTGGAGCGACGGGACGTAGCTGCTATTCAGCCGGCTCCTGGATGATGCCAAGCTCTTGTTGATCAGAGTTAGCAGCTGCATCGCATCCTGACGAAGCGTGTAGCCGCGGCGTACGCAGCCTATCACCGCCTTGTTGTCACACAGCAGGTTGATGTCCACGCTCGACTGGCCGTGGACCGCGTGCTGTACGGCCCGAACGACGGCGTATAGCTCCTTCATGAAGATGTCCGCGTGGAGTAACTCCGCAGGAAAACCGCCGTAGACATGGGACCCGTCTGCCACGGAGGCCCATGCCGACATGCTGGCGTCGGAGACGACATCGATCGAACGAGTGCAAACCGGTTTACACCATTGCCGCCACGCTACGCGAGCCGAAAATTTGATTAGTATTTGAAGAACACTGAGTGGAGATGACCACTACACTACATTGGGGGGCCGCACATGTTACGACAATTATAGAGTATGTAGTGTGTAGCTCCATTCTTCGACTGTACTCAGAGACAAGATGCCGTACTGGGGGTTCCAGTCGACAAATCCTGGCTGTTGCTTACACCGTTGAGGCCGGAAAGGATGCAGAGACCCGTGCACCAGTGGCAGGTGAGCCCCCTAAGTGCAGAAACCGCTGAAAACAGTGAAAATGCAAAAAGGCGTTAGCGGTCCAAATTTGGAAAATGGGCCGGAGACCAAGCTAATCCCCTGATTTAAAATGGGCAGTGCTCCCGCTAAGGAAAAACCCGGAGGAACTACTCAAAAAAAAGGTGCTGAAAAATGCCCGGAGGAATTCCTCCGGAGGAATTCCTCCGGGGGGCCCTGAGGAATTCCTCCGGGGGGCCCTGAGGAATTCCTCCGGCCTGGTAGCTGGGGCGTAGGAGTGAACCCATGTGGGTGTAGCTCGCGACTAGTACTGGTCATGAAGTCTTTGCAGAATCTTTCTACCTCGACTCTGGCACCTGCGGCACGGACGTCAAAACTGACTGAGTCCAACACAAAACTGTGAAGAGGGAAGGACAGTGTCTATCCTCATGCTTATCAGCAGTGCATGTTAATCCGTGTGGTTCATGTACTTAAAAGAACTCAATGCTTATCAGGAGTCTTTGTGCTCTCACGGCTGACACTGCAGTGGCATCTGCATCTATCTACCACTACCCAGCTTGTGCACTGCACGAACAACATGAAATTGCTGGTGTTTGCTTCCTCCGGCATGTCGGGGGGTTGGCGGTGGGATCCAATCTCAGAAGCTGGAGTCAAAGCTACAGTGAAAAAAGCGCGTGTGGTGCTGATTCACGCGCATGTTGGTTGTGGTGGAGCAACCCATCTCTAACTCCAGCTCACCGTGGGAGCACTGACAGACACTGCTAAAAAAAGCGCGACACCGCGACAGCGCCAAAAAAAAAAAAAAAAAAACCTTTCCTGATTTAGGCTTCCTCCGGCATTTCGGAGGTAAGCGGGAGCACTGAAAATGGGTAAAAAAAAAAGAAAAATAATTGGAACAAAATTTGAAATACTGCGGAAATTTTTGATGAAGTTGAGCAATTCTTTTTTCTGGGGGCCGTCGGCCCCGCAGCAGCGTTTACCAAAAAGACACCAGGTCTTGACCCTGCATGATACCAGAACCTCACGCAGCGGCGTGGTTGGTCGTAGAGTCGTCCAGTTTACCCAGATATAGGTTGCGAAGACGTGCTCTTGCTTCTCCGTTCCTTGGCAGCTCTTGTCAGACCGAAACTCTCACACAAGGTCGACTACAAAATCTTGCACAGCCTTCAGGGGCGTGATTGGTTGAAGAAAGTTCAGTTTTCCCGGATATCGGTTACGGGTTGCTGAAGACGTGTTCTTGCGTCTCCGTATACACGCTCCAGTCGAAACATGATCCTTATGTCTAAAGTCACTCTTCAGAAACGATCCGACACTTACTACAAAAACGTCGCAAAGGACACGATCTTGCATTGTTGTGAGAGAAGGTGTACTTACCTCCGTGTTTTTGCGGCCTTCGAGCGCACTCCATCAAGGGAGCTAAGCATGAACTTTCTGTCTAAAACAAATTGTTCTTTAGAAGGCCGGACACTCACTCCGAAACAAGCGCCCTTCCTGGTGGGAAGACACACTGCGTCTTCGGTTGCTCTTCGCACTGCAAAAAAAGAACGGTTCTACCGCCGAAGGCACCCGTGGTCCCCACCTCTCCTTTCACACACTGTTTTCGCGGTTTCTTTTCCTTCATCTTCTTAATCTTTCGCGGGTCTCAACAAAATATCAAGTTCCCAATTACTTCCAACTTTCTCCTTTACCTTGCATCAAATAGGTGTCACGGCAAGTTCTGGCAGCCTCTGCTTAACAAAATTTGACGTGGGCGGCTTTAGATCTACATCTGAATGACACCTCAACCACAATATGTTGTCGACAACAAACAAGTAAAAGAATAACACAAAACTACGCATTTCTTTCCAATCCGTCTATTTCGGCTTGTGCGCCGCTTCACAGCGGCTCCAGGACTCATCACAAGAGCCTGCATTTTTATCCGAGAACCTGCCGCTAAACAGTCTCAGCGCCAGCTCACCGCTTCATGCACTTCATTGTGCTGTGTCAAGTTCAGAAAACACGCACGACCAAACTTTTGTCTTCCGATTCCTTTGGAATCCGGTGTCCAACACCTTCCTGGTGAGTGGTTCGTTACGCGCTTAGCATTCCCACGATGGATCGACGCAACTGCTCTTGCACGTCCGCGTGGCTTGAACTCGTGCTTCCTCTGCATCTCCTTTCCGTCCAGTTTTGGAAGTCTCACAGTTTGAGGTCTCCACCGCCATTTGGGAACGTGCACTGCTACCTGCTCCGGACGCTATCAAGAATGGCCACAGGAGACGGGGCTTTTGTTCCCGACGAAATGCACACCGCGACAACGGATGTGGGGTACGACACAAGGCCCAGCATGACGTGCCCTGTTTTCCCAGCTCAACGGAGAGCATCGGCACAGTGGTGAATGGGTGCGACTCCTTTCCTCCGTAAGCTCACAGCGAAGTTTCAAAGTTTGACTGCTTCAAGTGATGTAAACGTGCTGCGAAACCCGGCGATTCACAAAGTGGATGTCGGCGCCGGAGACATCTGGACGAACAAGTGGAAGTGCATTGCGCAGGCTGACTGCGACGAACGGTTGGGTTCCAAGCCAGCTACTGAAAAGCCACACAAGGTGCTCAAACGTCGATGCTAGTGAAGGCTGACACTGCACACAAGACAAGCTGAGGGGGAAAAAATACACTACCTCAGATGGCACCACGGCTCGTAGATTTTTTTTTCACCACTTCACGAGCGTCTGCCTCGCCGCAAGTTAGCACCATGTATGCGTTTTTCCGGCTCGTCTTTTGCAAAGGTTTCACGTTCTTCCGGCTCTGGCAAAGGTTCCACCTTTTTAAAGTTTTCAGATGTGTGCCGACTTTTTATGCCTTGGGTTTTGCCGGTTGAGAAGCAAACGCATCCCTCGTGCGCTGGCAGCCGTTTTACGCGCATCCTTTCTTGGTTCTGCAGCCAAAAAAGACCATGGTCCAACAGCGCGCGAGGGAACGGCTGGGAGGTGGGCGCAGCAGCGTTTAGCATGCAGGGTCAAAACCTTGTGTCTTTTGGTAACAGGGGTTTAGACCCCAAAAGAAATGGCCACGTGTGTGTGTGAAATGAGAACGTGCATACACGGCCAAGCTTGTAACATTCGGAATATATGAACGAGGGGGGGGGGGGGGGGGGGGCGTGTTTGTAATACCCATTCCAAACACGTTCTTTGCAACCTCCTCCCTTACGCTTTCGGGGAGGTCTTCAACGCAGCTCCCACACGGCGCTTTCATGTGTTGCACCTCACCTTCTGGCGCCGGTCGCAACACTCGCTCAAAGAACGTGTCAATTAGACTTTGTATGACAATGTCCGGCATGGGGAGGGTGGGGGTCGGGCCATATTTCTTATGGTTTGCCACGCAGCCTCAGGAGCTGGAGTTAAAGAGGTTGCGCTACAAAACGCGTGTAGACTCGCACCCACAAAGCGGGTGTGGCTCCCGCTTTTTTAGTACTAACAATCTTGTGGGTTGCCCTTCAATGTATTGTGCAGGCTAAAAAAGACGTAGGCAGCGTGTTTTGGTGGTTGATCAGAATTCCTTACCTGAATACACACAGGGTAACTACAAGTGGGAAAACGATCAACCGGCACGCACAAACAAAACGAAGCGCCTGTCTTTTTTGACACCAGCTTCAACTCCAGCTCCTGAAACTGGACTCCACCGTGTGTGTCCGTCGCAGGGATTAAAAGGGGGGGTACCTGAACGCAAAGGGATGAACGCAGTTGCGTCTGCACCCGAAAGGGTCGGTAGGACGTTTATTGTAGGTTTGCCATGCCGTCATCTGTGACGCTAGTCTTAGAAGATTAATACTAACCGACTAGTGTTATACTGTGAAACAGGGCCTCTCGCTCCTCACACAACCGCTCACGCTCTTGCTGGCAAACACGCGAAGATCATTAACAGTTGGTTCGTTTTCTACTTACCTTTTACGCAGCGGCACTGAGACTGGAGCAAATTGCAGCACGAGACGGACACCAAGGAGGAGAATATTAAAGGGGAGGAGGGGAAACTTGCTGTGGGATCGTTGCTCACGTAGTACGCGTAAAGGAAACCCTTGTTCAGTAGTCAGTCATGAAACAGCCAAATACATGCTACCTTGCGAGATGGAAGAAATGGTCTCACCAAGGTTGGAGAAACAACCCGATGAAATCACTTGGGGGAAAAGGAGGTGGGAAATTTTCCAACGGTAAACTAGGAGAAACAGCTCACTACCGGTGTTGCTCGTACGTGCACTTCCGCACCTCCTCTGTACACAAATTACCTCAGTGGGGTGCTGCAAATCTCCGCCATGCCGGCAAGTGTCCGCCGAAGTCTTAGTGACACGTTCCCTCACCTCTCGTTTCTTTGCTTCCGGGGCTCGCTTCCCTCTGTCTCGCGCCGCCATCGAAGATCGGTCTTACGGCCTTTTATTCAAGCGTTTCAAACAGTTAAAAAGATGGGTTCTGGCCGATCTTGCAGGCCCAGGATCTAGGCGGTGGTGCAAGTTTCACAGACCTAGTCCAGAGAGACCCGGCGTGCGGAACCAACCGGAAGTCCAGCTCCATAGAAACCCATGGAGAATGATTCGCGTGTTGGAATACTTGTTCCGCACAATGCCACGACCCTATCTCATCCAACCGCACCTTCCGTGCAAGCCCCCGTGTGATTGAACCACCTATTCCGGGCTGAGTGTCCCAGTTGCAAGCGCTGGCGGCACTCTCCACACTGCGCCACCTCGGGTGGACCAGTTTGTTGTGTGCGTACAGCAACGACCGGAGGTAACGACTGGGATTGGAGGACGGGGTCTTACGATTCATCGTGGGAGTGCGCTTCTTTCCGCGCTACGCTTTCTTCTTCTCTCAGCGTTACGGGGGAAAGCCTGCTACACGGGAGCCAAGCTTCACGTGTTGGGCGGTACTGCAGAGCCACGGGCCTACGGGTCAAGTGGCTACCGATTTCCCAAACTAAAGCATCAAGGCTTGGCCCACCTTGGCGCTCGCGCTGAACACAAACTCGTCGAGATGGTCAGCCACAGGGCAGAGCGGACGGGGATGCGGCACTGTGCTGCTTCCGACTCAAGCTTTGTAAGCTGTGGTTGACCGTCACGTTCCTGGACCAGGAGCGGCCTTTTTCTTTTTCTTTTCTTCTTCTTCTTCTTAGCGTAGCGAGATCTGAGGCCCTGTGATGGCTGAGTGCACACCTAAGCAGGGCTGCATCCTCGTGTTGTAGCCGTGTTGTGTACAAGGCTTTGTTGGGGCCTGGTCAACCACCTCATCACTATAGGGCACAAACCTTTCTCGACAGTGATTGGACAGTCGGGAGTCTCCATGAAGAAGAGAAGTGTAAAGCAAGACCTGCCCCCTGCGCCTGCTGTCTCCGGCTGCTTCGGCAGACGACACATACTACTACTACTACCCGTTTTCACACTTCTTCTTCTTCGGTGAAGTGAACGGATTCATCCCTTCCTTCAGCACCAAAAGTCCAGGAATACCGGTATTCCCAGCAATAGAGAGCAAAAGACGCATAAAAGGAGAGAATAGCCGTAAAAGGAACAAAAAGAAAGTTTACCACGATTACCACTTCTTCTTACTCTCAGCGTTACGTACCATGGAAAAGAGCACTCAATCCGCCGATTTCTGAGATCGTCCCGACCCAGCACAGCTGCCCGTGTGGAGCCAAGTTGGGCCCCCGCACTCCGACGCGTAAAACCTTCTGCTGTAAACAGAGCAATGGGCCGTGCACTTGCATATGTTACGATTGGCAGAGCTAGCGCAGGAGCCTTTTGCTTGCATTATCCGGACCAGCGAATGCATTGATCACCCGGCCTCAATGGCCAACGACCAACAGCAAATTGCACTCTAACAAAGGTACACACCGATCCTATTACCTCGTGTAACCACCATTCCTAAGAACCGTAGATGCTGCGCACCACGACGGGAGATGCACAGCAGAGGTATACGTAGTACCGTAGAGATAATGAGGACGCGACGTGTGTACCAAGCGGAGACTCTTAAACACCGGTCCTTTAACCATACTTCAACCTCCGTATATGCGCCTTCTTTGTCGCTCACGAGAAAATACTTTCAAATCAC
This sequence comes from Diplonema papillatum, assembly GCA_030068145.1. Taxonomy (NCBI): domain Eukaryota; phylum Euglenozoa; class Diplonemea; order Diplonemida; family Diplonemidae; genus Diplonema; species Diplonema papillatum. Next base: position 235,653 of record JAPJBO010000222.1, on the reverse strand, counting down.
GAGGGGAAAAAGACACGACGTAGTTAACAAGGTACTTGAAACCTGTTGTTTGCTTATGCTCTTCTGCCATCCCTGCTGTGTGTACCCGCCACAAGGGTAGCTGTACTGAAGACAGCGCAGTACTGTCGTCTTGCGCGGACCCTTCCGCATGTAAACACCATCATCGCGTCCAGCACTCAGCGATAGTCGCACCCTCCACGCGTCTCGGGAGGGTCGATGAGAGACGAGATGTATGCGAGACCAAGCCCCGGGTGCTTTGGGTCCACTTGCGTCAGAGCAAGGCTGGAAGGGGACGATCCCGGAACCTTCAAAGGAACTTCGGAAATTGGCAAGAAAGAAAAAAAGAGAAAAAGGCCGCTCCTGGTCCAGGAACGTGACGGTCAAACCAAAGCTTGAGTCGGAGGCAGCACAGTGCCACAACCCCGTCCGCTCTGCCCTGCGGCTGACCGTCTCGACGAGCTTGTGTTCAGCGCGAGCGCCAAGCCCCAAGGTGCGCCACGCCTTGGTGCTTTAGTTTGGGAAATCGGTAGCCACTTGACCCGTAGGCCCGTGGCTTTGCAGTACCGCCGAACACGTGAAGCTTGGCTCCCGTGTAGCAGGCTTTCCCTGGTACCCTGGAAATTGGCAAAAAAAAGAAATATAGTAAAATAAAAAAAAAATAGCACAGGCAGTTCTTCCCCCTTCCGTGTTATTTCGCTCACCTCTCGACCGCCTCTCTCTCTCTCTCTCTCTCTCTCTCTCTCTCTCTCTCTCTCTCTCTCTCTCTCTCTCTCTCTCTCTCTCTCTCTCTCTCTCTCTCTCTCTCTCTCTCTCTCTCTCTCTCTCTCTCTCTCTCTCTCTCTCTCTCTCTCTCTCTCTCTCTCTCTCTCTTCCTCCCACTCTCTCACATACACCTTCATTTCCCCGATGCTCGTCTTTTTCATCCTTTACGCGATGTATCCTCCCTCACCTCTTTTTCTTGCAAGCTCAGCGGGAACCGAAATATTGCGTTGAGCATAAGGGTGACAGCTTGCTCGGTGCACGATCTTCAGTACTGATCCTCGGTGTGAAAACATGGCCTGACGATGCCTTCGATCTCGCTTCATGTTCAAGGGATGAAGCCGGAGGTGGCAGAAAATCTTAACCACGCCTATGGAACCACGCCCACGGCCCTATGGAAATACTCGAGGGACTGCCTTGTACTCATTTCAACGGAGTACTCGACGGACTGACTTACCTGAAACCACGGCAGATTGGCAAATGATCGTGATCAGAAGGTTTCACTTGGGCGGTTCAGTTCCCTCGCACATTGCGTGTGGCTAAAATAAAATCCACAAATAACGCTATAAAAAACACGAACTCTACACTCAGGTTCTCTGGGAGAACTGGCTTGTGGCAGCCAAGCGTTCATAGCGACGTTGCTTTTTGATCCTTCGACGTCGGCTCGTCCTAACCTAGACAAGCAGAATTGTCTAAGGGTCGGACTGCGATCTTCTACTACCCGTCTTGAAACACGGACCAAGGAGTCTATCACGTGTGCGAGGCTTAGGGTGTCAAACCCACAAGCCGCACTGAAAGGGAGATGTGGCGATCCTTGAGGACGCAGCACAGCCTGATCCTGATTTACTGGAAAGGGATTTGAGGTTACGTACACTTGTTGGGACCCGAAAGATGTTCTTCATGTTGGTTCACTCACACAGGTACATCAGCGAAGGCATGCGGACGAATCTAGCGGCGCAGCGGGACAATTTCTACCTGCATTCCGAAATGTGACGCACGCGGCGGCGGCTTAGGGTGTCAAACCCACAAGCCGCACTGAAAGGGATCCCAGTAACAGGCAACGTTTTAGCCGTCCGAGTGATCGCTCACCAGATCCCACAAAGGGTGCCGGTTCATCTTAGACGGTGGGCATGGTGTAGTCGGCATCCGATAATGAGTGTGTAACAACTCACCTGCCGAATGCACCGGTCCCGAAAATGGATGATGCTCAAGCGATCCACCCATAGTTGGCCGCGTACTGGTATCACAAAAGCCAGGCGTGCGTAGGAGTGCGTGGTCCACGCCGCGAAGTCGTTAGCGTGAGCCTCGATGGAGTGGATGAGTGCAGATCTTGGTTGTAGTAGCGAATATTCAATGGAGAACATTGAAGGCCGAAGTGGAGAAGGTTTCCGTGTCAACAGCAATTGGACATGGGTCAGTCGGTCCGAAGGCAAGGTGTAGTGGTTTTGGACCGTCGCGAGACAGGTTGTGCTGGAGAGAGGGCCGTCGGGCCAGCGCATTCTCAGAAGACAAACGACAGCACCGTCTGCCTCGCAGTCCCCCAACTGGGGGTTTGAAAACGTTTTTCGAGACTGGAGGTCCTATGAACATGCAATGTGAATAGCCTCTATTCGAGCCAACCCGGCTTTTAATGCGAAAAAGTGTATAGTTTTTGGACTAGATAATAGCGTGGATATAAGGTGCGCGAAGCCCTGCGCGACGTCGAGATCTTCAGCGGGCCCCTCCTCTGCTGGTCCGAGCGGCAGCGCTTCGTCAAGCGCGGAGCCCACGGCGGCTTCACGGAGCGCTTCTGCGTGGCGGACCCCACTTCCATCTCCGTCTGGCGCTCGGCGGCCGACTGGAAGGAGCGCAACTACCGGAAGCAGAAGGCAGTCCTGCACTACAGAGACGCATCCTTCTTCGTCCCCATGCCGCCTACTATTCTTAGTACCAACTATGCATCGTTAACACAAAAAAAGAACCCATTCGACGAAAGACACCCGGAGACTCTAAAATGCCGGATTCAAGTATAACTCTTAAAAAAACGAGAAGCCCGCAAATAAACTGCAAGGAAGAGGAGGAGTGTTGGGGAGCAGAATCCCGGGAAGCCCTGGATACAATGCATGGAGCTGCACAGCGCAGCGCCCGTGACCATCCGGTCGGAGCCGGCGGCGCCGCGGCCGCTGGGAGCGATCCCTTATAAGGTGCGCGAAGCCCTGCGCGACGTCGAGATCTTCAGCGGGCCCCTCCTCTGCTGGTCCGAGCGGCAGCGCTTCGTCAAGCGCGGAGCCCACGGCGGCTTCACGGAGCGCTTCTGCGTGGCGGACCCCACTTCCATCTCCGTCTGGCGCTCGGCGGCCGACTGGAAGGAGCGCAACTACCGGAAGCAGAAGGCAGTCCTGCACTACAGAGACGCGTCCTTCTTCGTCCCCAGGTTCTCTTCTGAACCCGCAGGCGCCGGCGTGTATCACCCGAGGGCCGTACGGCACCACAAAGGGTGCGCATGGCTGTACTTCGGGTTCCAAACTGTGGCGGGACCACCGCTGCTGCTCTGCACGCCATCCCGCGTCGACTACGACGCCTGGGCGCACTTCCTCGCAAGGAACACGATCTCGCGCTCGGCGTACCTCACCACGTACCCGGAAGACACCCGGAACGTGACGACACAGTGCAGCTTCGGCGCCGCCGCCGGCGGCGCCGCCGGCGTCTGGTCGTGCGACGCAGCGCCCGGCGACCGCAGCCCGCGCGCCACTCCTACCACCATGTCGCCGGGACCCTTCCGGCTGCAGCAGCAGCAGCAGCAGCAGCAGCAGCAGCAGCCCCACCAGCGGGCGCCGCTGTCGGACACGTGGCTGCGGGGGCCGGGCGAGTTCCCGGAGAGGGAACGGCAGGCGACGCTTCCGAAGGACGCCGCCTCCGCGAAGGCCGACGGCTCCGAAGCGCCGGCGGACGCGGAGCTTTTCGACTTCTTCACCCGCTGCGACCTCGAGTCCGATGAGGCAACCGCCCGTCTCGACCTCGAGCGCGACCACCTCGACGCCACCTGGGACCTCTTCGCGCTGCCTTCGCGGCAGAAGTCGACGCCCCACCCGATGGCGGTGGACGCGGCGCAAAAAGCGGAAAGGGAGCGCGAGGAAAGCGGGACGGCTTCTACCCGCGGAGGAGAAGCCCTGATGCTGCGGGCGGCAAGCGACGGGCGCGCTGGAGCTGCGGTTTTCGAACCCGCCGAAGGCGGGCGAGGTCGCGGAGGTGGCCTGGCGGAGAAGGTGGCCGAGCTCTCGGCGGCGCTCGCGGCGCGGGAAAAAGCGCTCGGCGAGGCGCGCGCGAGGGAGGAGCGCCTGCTGCGGAGTGTCGCCGAAGGCGCGTCCGCGGAGCCGGCCGCGGCGGCGGCGGCGGAGGCGGCGCGGCGGCCGGTGCTGCGGTGGGCCAACGGCGAGCAGCAGAGCGCCGCCGCCATGCGCTCCGTCGTCGACAGCCAGGCGGCCGAGAACCGCCGCCTCCGGGAAGAGCTCGAGGGCTACCGGTCGTCTGCCCAGGCCGGGCTCTCCGCGGAAGTAGTTCGCCTCAGCGAGCGCAACCGTTTCCTCGAGCAAACCCGCGGCGCCGACGCCAACCCGCACCCGGGCCTGCTTAAGGAGCTGCAGCGCCGGCTCGTCAAGGCGAGCGACGAAGCCGCCGAGGCCGAGCAGTTCTGGGAGCAGCGAATCGCGTACGCGGACCGGACCCACACCGCGGTCGTCGACTCGCTGAAGGGCGAGATTGCGCTGCTCAAGCGCGGGGGGAGCGGCCGCAGCGCATCCCCCACACCGGCGGCCTTCGCCGCTTTGCAGGAGGAAGTCGGCGAGTTGCGGCGGGCCGTGAAGGAGGGTGGTGGCCGGCGGGCCTCCGCGCGCCGCCGCCGGGGGACGCTCCGTAGCAGCAGCGGGGGGGGGTCTGGCAGCTCGGATGGGTCGCAGTCCGACGCGGGTCCAGGACCCGTTCGCACCGGCGGCGCGGCGCTGCTGCTGGACCTCAAGCTGTACATGAAGCCGGGGAGCCTCTGCTCGCAGTTCCACACCAACCTCTGGTCCGACGGTGCGACCCTGCGGCAGCGCTCGAGCTCAGACGACCCTTTGCCCCTCCTCGCCGATCCGGCGCGCTCCCGCGCCCCGGAGTATGCGGTCGATGCGGCGGGTCGCCCGCTCAAGCTGTACCCGGTCGTCAACAGGACCTGGCGCTTCGTCGGCGGCGTGCCCGGAGAGTCGGACCTGCACCGCTCCGACGAGCACCAAGTCGTTTTATCTCTCCTCGTGCTCCCGCCCATCGACGACGACACACACGTCCTGCGGTCTGCCCGTTCACCGCATACGGAAACCAGCATCAGACGCCGCCGCATTTCCTTTTCCCCGACACGGAGACCTGCCATGTAGCATGACCCAGTTGTTAAAGACGTTATGTAATACCTCGTAGCAACCTCATAGTAAACCAAGTGATTGCGGGCATTGTGTCGAGGGGGCAATGCGCGACTCGATTTTTGCTATGAGGTTGCACATGTTATGCGACATGAAGACCTAAAACTTGTGAAAGAAAAACAGAAGAACCGTGCGATCATGTGTAAATACAGTTGGGCCCCCGGATGTGAAGCTGTGTACATGAAGCCGGGGAGCCTCTGCTCGCAGTTCCACACCAACCTCTGGTCCGACGGCGCCGCGCTGCGGCAGCGCTCGAGCTCAGACGACCCTTTGCCCCTCCTCGCAGACCCATGTGGTTCAAGCCGCGGTTGCTTTGGACAAAGCCGCGGCCATAAGCTCTGATACAATGACTCCATTAGTTACCCAACATTGCATGCTTTATCTGAATTATAGTTACGCAAGTGCATCGTTCATCTGATTCTTAGCTACCGAACAATGCATGCTTCAACTCATTTTTCGCACTATTCAGCTACGAGTCGTCGTTCGCCAGTTTGCGCTATGCAACTGGTTTATAGTTAACCAACGTTGAACCGTAAACGGTCAAGATCTGCAAACCCCCAAGAACCTCCGAACCAATACCCCCTGAACGAAGAAAAAACCCCACTAGAGCTCCCTGCACAGAAATTCGGACGCTAGTGTCTGCCAAGAGCATGTGTGACCCAGCCGTGTTTTCAAAGGCGAGATGAGAGGCATCGGCTCACTCCGGCAAAGGACCATGCCTCTAGAGCTCCCTGCATACGCGGTTGACTGACCGCTCAAGCTGTTCCCCGTCAAACGGACCCAGCGATCTTGCAGCACGTCCTGCTTTGAAGACGCCCGAGTGGGAGCTGTGAGCGGGGAAGAAGATTGAGCCGGTCCATCCCCTCTTGGTAGACCGTGATAGACCGAAGAATACAGCACCGGGAAATTCGATACAGCTCCAGGGACTAGGGATGGACCTGATAGACCGTGGTGGACCGTGATTCACTGTGATAAACAGCGGCAGGCACTTGGATGCAGTTTCAAGAGACAGGGACGGACCGGGTCAAGGACACTGTTGCGTTTGGCTTCTTAGTCTGACTTTGTGCAGTGCCGCGAGAGGTGTAGAATAGGTGGGAGGCCGCAACAACGAAATACCACTCTTTTGTTGACGCTTTACTTATCCAATGATGGGAAGACGTCCAGGAAGGTCCCTCCTACTTGTTGTTGCCCGTTACCGCATCCTGTGGTGTGGTGTATGTCCGCGGCTTCGAGATCGAAACACAGCGCAGATAGGAACGCGCACTTGCATCCCCCCCGCCCTCCGCTCAAACCGTAGTCAGCGGCAGACGCACCCTGCCTTTGCTGCTGTTTTTTGTTACTCGCCCCTCTTTTTTTTTTCTCTCAGAACTGGAAATAAGCAGGACCTTATGCAGCCCATTTTCTCCTTCAGACTAGACACCAAGCCCATTTTCTCTGGTGAGTCTTAATGCAGGGGGGGTCCGGGGGGCACCGCCCCCCGGGAGACGGTACGGTACATGGCACTTCAGATTCTGTCTTGTTCGGAGCCTGTAACAGGAAACTGATGCCTGGTAACAGGCCTCTGGCGAAAATTCGAAATCCTGTAGATAGTTTATGGGGGGTCCAGGGGGCACCGCCCCCTGGGAGACGGTATGGTAGATGGTGCCTCAGAATCTGATGTCCTGGCTAAGGCAGGACCTTCTGCAGCCAGTGTTCTCCTCCAGAAAACACCTAGCCTACTGATGATTGTTCTGATGAAAGGTCTCTCTTCTGTAGCACAGCCAGAATAGGAGAAATAATTCCCACTACAGACACCCAAAACCTCTGCCCCACCCAAGATTACTGACACCAAACTCCTGCCCAACCCAGTGTAAATCAACCCAACCTCCCACCCGATTTTCGATTTTTTTTTTTTAGAGTTGAAGTTTTTGGGTAGTGCATAACCCCCTGGAAATAATCCTTGTTTTTTTTTTTTGGTTTCACTCTGCTCTGTGTTGTCGCCTCTCTTTTCTTTTCTTCTTTTGTTGTTCTTGTTGTGGGTGACCTTCTTTCTTGTGTGTTTGTTTGTCTTAGTTCTTTTGTTGATGCCTGCGGACATCGCTTTCTTTTAGCCCGTGTAGATACGCGCGAACCGTTCCTTCCATCCCTTGCTCCCGCTGGTTGTCTTGTTTTCGCTTTTGTCTACGAAGAGTATACGCCACCGCATTCCCGTGTGCTAGCGAGTCTCGGAACCTCTGTGGCCGGCTTCAGCGACGAAGTTCTGATTTCTGTGCACGATCGTAGTGGATAGGTGGAGAATCTGCTCGTGAGATGTTATGCACTTTGTTCTTTGGATGTGACGAATCTGTTCGTGAGACATGGAAACTGTGCTCATGGGATGCGACGAATCTGGTCATGAGACATGGAAAATGTGTTCATGGGGTGACGAATCTGTTCATGGGACATGGAAATGTGCTCATGGGATGTGATGAATCTGTTCATGAGTCATGGGATGTGACGAATCTGTTCATGAGTCATGGGATGTGACGAATCTGTTCATGAGTCATGGGATGTGACGAATCTGTTCATGAGTCATGGGATGTGACGAATCTGTTCATGAGTCATGGGATGTGACGAATCTGTTCATGAGTCATGGGATGTGACGAATCTGTTCATGAGTCATGGGATGTGACGAATCTGTTCATGAGTCATGGGATGTGACGAATCTGTTCATGAGTCATGGGATGTGACGAATCTGTTCATGAGTCATGGGATGTGACGAATCTGTTCATGAGTCATGGGATGTGACGAATCTGTTCATGAGTCATGGGATGTGACGAATCTGTTCATGAGTCATGGGATGTGACGAATCTGTTCATGAGTCATGGGATGTGACGAATCTGTTCATGAGTCATGGGATGTGACGAATCTGTTCATGAGTCATGGGATGTGACGAATCTGTTCATGAGTCATGGGATGTGACGAATCTGTTCATGAGTCATGGGATGTGACGAATCTGTTCATGAGTCATGGGATGTGACGAATCTGTTCATGAGTCATGGGATGTGACGAATCTGTTCATGAGTCATGGGATGTGACGAATCTGTTCATGAGTCATGGGATGTGACGAATCTGTTCATGAGTCATGGGATGTGACGAATCTGTTCATGAGTCATGGGATGTGACGAATCTGTTCATGAGTCATGGGATGTGACGAATCTGTTCATGAGTCATGGGATGTGACGAATCTGTTCATGAGTCATGGGATGTGACGAATCTGTTCATGAGTCATGGGATGTGACGAATCTGTTCATGAGTCATGGGATGTGACGAATCTGTTCATGAGTCATGGGATGTGACGAATCTGTTCATGAGTCATGGGATGTGACGAATCTGTTCATGAGTCATGGGATGTGACGAATCTGTTCATGAGTCATGGGATGTGACGAATCTGTTCATGAGTCATGGGATGTGACGAATCTGTTCATGAGTCATGGGATGTGACGAATCTGTTCATGAGTCATGGGATGTGACGAATCTGTTCATGAGTCATGGGATGTGACGAATCTGTTCATGAGTCATGGGATGTGACGAATCTGTTCATGAGTCATGGGATGTGACGAATCTGTTCATGAGTCATGGGATGTGACGAATCTGTTCATGAGTCATGGGATGTGACGAATCTGTTCATGAGTCATGGGATGTGACGAATCTGTTCATGAGTCATGGGATGTGACGAATCTGTTCATGAGTCATGGGATGTGACGAATCTGTTCATGAGTCATGGGATGTGACGAATCTGTTCATGAGTCATGGGATGTGACGAATCTGTTCATGAGTCATGGGATGTGACGAATCTGTTCATGAGTCATGGGATGTGACGAATCTGTTCATGAGTCATGGGATGTGACGAATCTGTTCATGAGTCATGGGATGTGACGAATCTGTTCATGAGTCATGGGATGTGACGAATCTGTTCATGAGTCATGGGATGTGACGAATCTGTTCATGAGTCATGGGATGTGACGAATCTGTTCATGAGTCATGGGATGTGACGAATCTGTTCATGAGTCATGGGATGTGACGAATCTGTTCATGAGTCATGGGATGTGACGAATCTGTTCATGAGTCATGGGATGTGACGAATCTGTTCATGAGTCATGGGATGTGACGAATCTGTTCATGAGTCATGGGATGTGACGAATCTGTTCATGAGTCATGGGATGTGACGAATCTGTTCATTAAGGTGCTATGAATTGGGTACGGGACTCGAATCCTTAGTACCAAGGCGCGCTGACCATGTTTTTCTTTTTGTGTTAACAATGCATTGTTGGTACTGAGAATTAGTAGTTGGCAGCGTACTACATGAAACTCACCAAAGCAGGTGAGTTCCGCTAGGTGCGCACAAACAAAAGAGGAAAACGCAAGATGCCCGCACCCACCAAGGAGGATCTGGACCTGACCCCCCAGGTGAAGTGGAAAGGCGTCCCCGTTCCTGAGGAGCCTATCGGACTGCTAGTGCGCACAAACAAAAGAAAGCGCCATTGGTGTGGTCGGTGGGCCAGTTCCCCGTAGTTCCCCCGTAGTTCAACATGGGGGGGGGGTGTTTTTTTTTTCGTTTCTTGTTTTTTTGCTGAGTGCTTCAGGAATGCAACCTTGGGTCCTGGAGAGCATTTCTAAGCTACTTTGCACTTTTTCGTCACAAAATAAGGACAATTTCGGGTAATTCGAGCGTATCAAGATCAAAGACCCCAGGAAACAAGCCACCTGGTCCAGGCCAAAATCGGTGAATTTCGGGGGGTAATTTCTTTGTGGCGACCACTTTCTGCAGTCGGCCCTGGCGAAGGTGGGGCGGAAGAGCTACAAAGGTGCAGTATTACGGCCCCAACTTGCGCAGAGCGGCCATGTGCTATGCGTGCCCCGAAGAGGAAGGAATAGGATGAGAAGGAAGGACAGACTGCGAGTCACGGTTTGACAGGTAGTGACAGGATCAGCTGCGGTAAGGAGAGCAGGAAATGTTCTACCAGAGGCCCCGCGCCGGCCGGGTTTCGAAGCGATCGCGGGACCGCAGACCTTCGCGGCGGTCGGAGGAGAGAGGTGGTTCCGGGCGCTGCAGTATTGGCTGGATGGGATGTGCTGGTCGGTGGTGGGTGACGTCTCGATGGCAGAGCTCGCCGTCGACTTTGAAGTGTGCACCAAACTAGATCTTCCGGGCAGTGTCGTAGCGACGACGGACGGACACCGTTGAGCATGCGTGCGAGGGTACTCGCAAAACTTTTAAAAACCGTCGGGGATGCGCTGGAGCGAAACGGCGACGGACCGCTTCTGCCAGACAGGAAACTGGAGAAGATAGGGTCGCTGAGAACGGTGGGAGCCGTGCCTCACGGGGTACGAGATGAGGCCGATCTTCCGTGGTGGTACGGAGACGATGGAAGTGCTCGAGACACAGCTGACGACGGCACGAGTTCAGCGACGAGGCGTGGGGGGATGGATCTTTTGGAGGTGGAAGGGCAGAGCGTGCGGCGAGATGGGCGGTGTTCAACGCTACGGAACACGAAAAGTGGAGTGAGCGGGTGTGCCACGCACCAGAAAGTGAAGTGCGGCGTGTGAAAGCGCCGGTGCAACCTGGACGAGCAATCGAAGAAGAAGCGAGGCACCAAACGCGCGCCTGAGCGCGACGATCAAGTCGAGCTAAAGAGGCGAAAGAATGACACATCACGTACGAAGAGATAACCGCGACACCGCAAATCGCCACAGATTATTTGCATTCTAACCCAAACTATCAGAGGCGGTCGCGGTCGAAGACGGCAACCCGAGCGAGGAGCAAGGTTGATCAGAATGACAATCATAATGGCCATGCTGAAGGCAAGGTTGCGTTGCAGGAGGAGAAACTGGTGCTTGGCCGAGGATAAGATGGCTATGGCGGCAGGGGCAGAACAGAAAGACAGCGAGTTCTTCTTGTGGGGTAGTCACGCCTTCGCAGTCCCAGGACCTCCGCCCACTTGCATACAGCCGTCGACTGGCCTTTCCCAAGAGGACGAGTTGGAATGCAGGTACCATCTCCGGAGAGCTTCCGGTTTCTCCCAGAGTAGAGGAGCTGATGCAAACGCCACCTGGGCTTCTGAACGTGATTGCAGATCACCTTCTTGCCCAAACCCAAGAGGGATTGGAGTGTCGGAATGGCGCGCAAGGAGAGGCTCTGGCTTGTTTGCTTCTTTCGCTGGCGAGAGGGAGACTTCGGACACGGCAAAGCCTTGGGTTCTTCGGGCTCTGCATCCTTCTGTTCCAGAGATCGTAGAGCAGTTTGCCGACAACAACATTAGCCTTGAATGGCATGCTTCGGGTGAGGGCATGCAGTTTATCAAGAAGCAACTTCTTGTCAGCTTCCCTTCCATGCAGACAGTAACTTCTTATCAGCTTCCCTTCCATGCAGACAAGTTGGACTCAAGCACATATTTTCGTCTATCACCGGACTCTTGATTGCGTGCTGCCAATTTTATCTGTGGGCTGTCCAAGATATTCTGCAGATCTCGATCGGTCAGGCCTCTGCCATCCGTCGCGATTATTTTCCAGGACCAGTACAACACGCAATGGTGGCAACTGTGCTTTTCCTACAGTCCTCTTGGGGAACGTTGAAGGGGGCCCGGTAGCGAGCTTTACTTAGGTTCCTGCAAGCGTGAGCCAACCGACTTCTGCGAGTCCTGCGACAGCGTTCGAGTCTACTTTCCAACGAATCCTTCATGCCACGGCGTCACGAAAGCACCACCCCCGACACCCCGAAGGCTCCATTTTTCAAAAGGCTTGGCCCTTCTGTGGAAAGCCCAAGCAAGAGGAACCGTTTTGCTCACTCCAAAGCTCCCGGTTTGGCGCCGGTGCGTTTGAAAAAATCCACTACAAAAAAAAAAAAAAGACACCCCAAGGTCAGTTCCCCGTAGTTCCCCCGGAGTTCCCCCTGGCTATACCGACCACACCAGCCATACTAAGTTTTTTGTTCAGAAGCTGCAGTGTGGGCAGCAGTCAGTTGTGACTGGCAGGTGAGCAGCGCCACCTCCCCTAGCGAGCTCTCCGATCAAGCTGCGTCTGATGCAGCTGCTGTATGGATCGCCTACATACACTCAACTGCGCGTGCCTTCATTGCGAAGGTTACTACTGCGGCCTTCTGGGTGGCAGCTGTGTCAGGTCAAGTAGCGAGATCTGGGACCCTGTGATGGCTGAGTGCACACCTAAGCAGGGCTGCATCCTCGTGTTGTAGCCGTGTTGTGTATAAGGTTTCGTGAGGGCCTGGGCAACCACCTCATCACTATAGGGCACAAACCTTTCTCGACAGTGATTGGACAGTCAGGATTGCCGGGGGCGGGTCTCCATGAAGAAGAGAAAAGTAAAGCAAGACCTGCCCCCTGCGCCTGCTGTCTCCGGCTGCTTCGGCAGACGACACATACTACTACTACCAACCTGCGAGGGAGAAAAGGAAGTGCGCCGAAGCATCTGATTCCTCGTCATCAAACTGCACATCGGACGTGAAGCGCGCACCGGAGACAAACAGTACGCGGGGCAAGAAGCGACCGAAGCATGACACGACGCGTGCAAAGAGGTAGTCTGTAGCGGTTTGTGGAGTCTATCGACACAGATTGTTGCTGCATAACAAGTTCAAACAACTACTACTACTACTACTACTACTACTACTACTACTACTACTACTAGCACCACTACAGAAGCTGCACCATACACTCACACCCGGCAGGACAGAAAAACCAAATAGAAGAATCGGTGGGGTAGGAGGCAAGCACGGCACGGCGGCTGGCACAACGCCGCAAAGACACCCGCCCCTCCCTTCCCGGTCGCAGCACACGGCGAAGACAAAAAGAAGCCGCCTGACCACAGCGGGGAGGAGGTTTTCAGCGACGACCCCCCCCCGGCGTGTGGGTGCTGATTGCCCCCGGGGGGGCCGTCACCCCCAGCCTGGGCGCAGCGCCCTTGTGCATCCCCCTCCCCATCCGCCCTCCCTGCCCCGCAGAAGCACCCTCTCCTTTTCCAGACTGTTTCTTGCAGTAGTCAGCCGTCGGTCTTTTGGACGCGTGCGAAAAGAAAGCAGAAACGAAAGGAGCCGGTGAAAATACTCGAGGGACTGCCTTGTGCTTACTTCGAAGGAGGCTAGAGGGGAAGGAAACAATACAACTGCAAAGTAGGTCTTTTTTGTTGAACGCTTACGCCCGCCACTGAACCCAGATTCACCTGTGTTTCGTGTGGGCTACAGCACATTTACCTCCTTTGTCTATCGCAACTGGTAGTCTCCTCAAGCATTTCCTAGGAAGAAGGTGCTTATACGAAAGAAATAAACGAAAAAAAAAAAAAAAAAAGATAAAATAAAAACGACTGTCCACCCCCTCGCACCACTGAGGCCAGAAAGCGGGGGAGAATCAACACACAGCGAACTATAACTCTAAAAAAAAGTACAAAATCAACACAGAGAGAAGACGAGAGGATCAAAAGAAAAAGAATATCCACCCCAGTGCAAGAGCTAGAGAAAACCCCGTGAAAAGAAGGGACTGCCTTTTTTGTTGAACGCTTACGCCCGCCACTAAACCCAGATTTAGCTGTGTTTCGTGTGGGCTACAGCACATTTACCTCCTTTGATCTATCGCAACTGGCAGTCTCCTCAAGCATTTCCAAAGCAGGTGCTTATACAAAAAAAAAAAAAAAAAAGAAGAAAACTCCACAAAGTCATAGCCACGAGGCGACCGATTGGCAAAAAACTGCCGTCATTAAAAAAAAAAAAAAACCCACCCGTCGCCTTCGACACAAGAAAACCAGTCCGAAGTACACTACACAAAGAAGATACGTACGAAGTCGAAAGAAAGCAGCACACTCTGACGGGAAACAACAGTCGGAGGGGAAGAAGAAAGAAGAAAAAAGGAACGGCGCGCGCTGGGGGAGAGCAGCTGCTGCCGCACCCACTGGAAGCGGGGCGTAGGGAAACGAAAAAAAAAACCCCGGCCAGACGGCTTCTATTCCCGGAGAGAGAAGGGGGGGGGGGGGGGGTCTGACATCCCTTTCTTCCCTCAACCCCCTCCCTCTCCCTGCATCCGATCGATCACAAGAGTCCTTCAACCCTTTGCGAATACAAGAAAAAAGAGAGAAGAGAGAAAAATAATCGCGCATCGGCTCCGCCGACTTAGCCACGCCGATTTTATTTCGGGTCTATTTTGACCCCCCTCCTTGCACCCCCCCCCCCCCCCCACTTCTTTTCCGTAGCTGTTCGTTCCGCCCAAATCCACACACACATACACGTACACCACCCGCATACACATCACACACTTCTCGGCTATATTCCGTGACAGGGATTTCCCCAGGAGTTGAGTTCCATAAGCATACACACGCACACACAAGCGTGGACGTCTCTCGTACAGGAAGGCACCGCGTTAAAACGGGTCCGCAACACACACACACACACACACACACCGCCAGACTCAGCGTGGTCGGACTTCCGTGAAGGAAGGCACCGTGTTAAAGACGGGACCCACACACGTACCCTCCCCCCATCACACACATATATCCACCCGCCGCTCCGTCTGGTTAGCCGGCTTCGTCTGGACTGTAGCCGCGCCCTTCAGGTCTGGCTCTGGTCTGCCTTTCAGCCTGACACAAGTCAGCGGACGCGGCTGGGCTCCAAGTCTGCCGCTCGGCCCAACTCGTGGCGACTTCCTCCCGCGAGAGAGAGAGAAAAAGAAGGGGGGAAAAAAAAAACACCCGGCCACAACACACACACTACACGCACCCACACACACACACACACACTCGAAGTTGGGCCTCACAAACAAAAAGAAAAGGCGCCAATTTGTTACGCCCAAACGCGATTGTCGTGAGAAAACACCCCCCCCCCCCCCCCCCCCCCTGAAAAAGAAAGAAGTCTGACGAAAGCAGAGATCGCCAGACACCGAACTGATCATCCCTCGTCGGATTGCCGGCGGCACGGATCGAAAGACGTCGGCATCATCCAGCTTCTTCGACGGTATCCACGACATACGTCACCGTCAGCTTTGCGTCTGGAGACCGTCCAATACCTGCGTGTCGGCAGTTTCGATTCCACGAGCGACTGCAAAAAAAGAAGCGTGCCGTCTCGGGTCCACCGTGGTGTGAAGCGAGAAGAAAGAAGCTTCCATAAAGAGCTCGCCAGGCCCCGAGCTGGATTGACCGCAGCGCAACGAACACCGCCCGGAAGGAAAGGCCGGCACGAAGAACCGGCGATAAGGCCGCATCATCCAGCTCGGTATATCTCCCGGCATACATCGTCGGCTGTTATCGCATCTCTCTCTCTCTCTGTGGGTGTATCAGCAATATCGAATACACAACGAGCGACTGCAAAAAAAAAAAAAGCGAGCTGTCTTGGGTGGGACCCGCGGTGCTCGGAAAAGAAGAAGAAGACGGATAAGAAGAAGTAGAAGAAGAAGAAGGACCACATTCTCGCTTCCGTTTCACCAGCCCTGCGACAATTATCGTCTTCACCGTTTCTGCCAACGCGACCTCTTCCGAAGGAGAAGGAGAAGGAGAAGGAGGAGCCCCACTGCATGGTGATGATCGGAATGCGGCACAGAAGCGGCAGCCTGCTGACGTCACCGCGCGGCGGCGGCGGCGCCGTGCCGGCGGGGCTGCCCCATGAACTGGTCGACTTGGCCGTCGACGGTTCGTCGCCGCACCGGCAGCGGTCGAACAGCCTCTTGCTCGATGTCCCGACCAAGCTCCGCGTCCAGCTTCCCCAGCAGCAGCAGCAGCAGCAGCAGCAGCAGGGCCAGATGCAGATGCCCCTAACTCCTGGGCTGAAGAGCGGCGAAGCGGCCGACTCCCTGGACACTGGCCAGAACTCGTCGCCAGACCGCACCACCCCTTCGCACTCCCGCCGGCGTGTCTCCTTCTACGAGGGCCCGCGCGCCCCCGGCCCCGCTACCAGCGTGATCTCGACGCCCCTCCTCGCCCGCAACAGCAGCTTCAGCCCCGGGATCCTCAAGAAGATCGACTCCGCGAGCCCATCCTCCCACGGCGGCGGCGGAGCGCCGTCCACCCCCGGCGGCGCGCTCTCCCCCCGGGGGCTGTCTGCGTTTCCAGCGGGGTCCCTGCTAACCGAGGCGCCGGCGCGGAAAAGCGGCGTTTTGTATAAATACAGCCTCGGGCGGAGCCGGTACCTCAAGTGGAAGAACTGGCGGCAGCGGTGGTTCGAGCTGACGCCGGAGGCTCTGTGTTACTACAGGGACAGAACGGACAGCACGCCGATCATCGCGATAAAGCTCGCGGGGAACAGGGTCGACGACATGCGGAAGACCGTCGTCCACGCGGACGTTTCGTCGTCGGGGTTGCAGGACGTCGTCGACAAGCGGGTAGCGGCCGGCGGCGGGGGGCAGCCGACCGGCGCGAAGAACGATGCGTCTGAACGGCTTCTGACGCCGCGGATCGACTGCTTCTTCGCGCTGTCCTTCGTCTGGGAGAACGACCGGTCCTTCACCCTCCTGATGGAAGCCGAGAGCGCTGCGCAGAAGCTTGAGTGGCTTTCCTGCCTCTCGCTGTACAGCCCAGTCGTCCCCGTTCCGCGGAGCGTCACGCCGCCGCAGGTGCTGTCGCCCGTGCAGAAGGACCCGGCTTCCGCGCAGCGGCGCGACAAAGACCGCGACGAAGAGCCGGAGCAGACGTTCGACATCTCGCTCGAATCCTCCGAAGCGTCCGCAGACCCAGCGGCGAAGGACAACGCGCCACACGCTGGGAGCGGCCAGCAGCAGCAGCAGCAGCAGCAGCAGCAGCAGCAGCAGCAGCACCACCCCGGTGCGGTCAACAGCGGGCCGACGATTGTGGCCACCACGGTTGCGGGGGGTAGCAGCAGCAGAGGCGGCTCGTCGAACGGCGCGGGCTGGGCGGGGCTCGGCCCGTCAGCTGGCTCCGCGGCGGCGACGGCGGCGTCGCCGACGCCGCCGACGATCCCGTCGCTCGAAGGGTCGGCGGGGCTGCACGCCACCCGGGGCCGGCAGCAGGCCAAGCACAGGGTCCACCTGACCAGCCTCACGACGCAGCGGCCGGGCATCACCGCTCCGCACTCGCCGTTGTCCCCGCACACGCCCAACCCGGCCTCGCTGCCCTTCCATGCCCCGCCGACTCCTCGCAGACGAGCCTCTGTACTCTCTCACCAGCCGCCGAACATCACCCGCACCGGCTGATAACCTCTTGTGTGGCCGGTGACCACAAGGGAATCCCGTTTCACACCCGGAGTGTCAGATGCTGAAGACACGTTGCGGAGTGTCGTCACTCGCACACAGCCGCGGCTGGTGGAAAACACGTGTGCATGATGCTGGGGAAGAGCAAACGGCGTTGTTTTCGTTGAACGGCAAGTGACACCGCCGCACTGTTCTGCGGTGACGAGCTTCTCGACTCCGCCCAACATTGCATGTTTGGTCGGAAAATCAAGACGAATGGTCGGAGCAGGACGTTTGATATCTCTCTCTGTCTCTCTTTCTCTCTCTGGATTCGTCCGGAGCATCTGCGCAGCTGTGAAGGATGCGGTCAATAGTGGCGCCTTGGTGTGTCGTAACACAGGTACTGCTGGTGAAGAGAGAAGCTGTGATCCCGTCGCTCGAAGGGTCGGCGGGGCTGCACGCCACCCGGGGCCGGCAGCAGGCCAAGCACAGGGTCCACCTGACCAGCCTCACGACGCAGCGGCCGGGCATCACCGCTCCGCACTCGCTCGTTGTCCCCTGATGTTGGTGTCATCCTCGACCAACCCTCAGCAAATCTCGGTAGGTTTTCAGTCGACCCTTACGCGATCATGCCCCGGTGACCCCCCCCCCCCCCCCCCCCCCAGGGAACTGGTGTCTACTGTCGGGCGACGGCTTTGCGGCGCAGCAGGGTAACCTGCACACTTGTTCCAATTGCACCCAAGCAACAATCACAAAGAGCCCCGGCTGCGGGCTGCGGTGGCCCTCATTGAGGGGGTCCCACTCCCTCATTGAAGGGGTCCCACTCCTTCATTGAGGGGGTTCCACTCCCTCATTGAGGGGGTCCCACTCCCTCATTGAGGGGGTCCCACTCCCTCATTGAAGGGGTCCCACTCCTTCATTGAGGGGGTCCCACTCCCTCATTGCGGGGGTCCCACTCCCTCATTGCGGGGGTCCCACTCCCTCATTGCGGGGGGCTGCGCTCGCGTACGCGCCGAGTTTTTTAGAGCGGAGGTCCGCTTGAAACTCCGGGGTTTTAGAGTCTCCGGGTGACCTTTGCGCCAATGCGGGAAGATATCCTTTTGTGCTCGAACGTATTTGAGGGCGAACTAAGAGTATCGGTGTGTTCCTTTGTTGATCGTCGGCGGTTTCAGCCATTACGTATTTCACCTCCTCAGTATGGTGCCGCAGCAGATTCTTTCTCTTTCGGCTCTGTAGTCAATTTGCAAACACCAAGTAAATTTACATATTATAGGCGTCGACGGGATAAGCCGGCAGCCGCTGCTTACCGTGCATGCTGGTCTATGTGGTCCACGTACGATGCTTTGGTTAGGGAAATCGGTAGCCACTTGACCCGTAGGCCCGTGGCTCTGCAGTACCGCCGAACACGTGAAGCTTGGCCCCCGTGTAGCAGGCTTTCCCCGGTGCACACTCGTGCTCGCATAGACCCGTAGCTCAGCCGTACCGCTTGGTACGCTAGCGGTACGGCTGAGCTACGGGTCTATGCGGGCCCTCTTCAGTATGGTGCCGTAGGTGCCTGTCTGTCTTCTTGGTACGCTAGCCGTACGGCTGAGCTACGGGTCTATGCGGGCCCTCTTCAGTATGGTGCCGTAGGTGCCTGTCTGTCTTCTTGGTACGCTAGCGGTACGGCTGAGCTACGGGTCTATGCGGGCCCTCTTCAGTATGGTGCCGTAGGTGCCTGTCTGTCTTCTTGGTACGCTAGCGGTACGGCTGAGCTACGGGTCTATGCAGACGACAGACAGGCACCTACGGTACCATACTGAAGAGGGCCCGCATAGACCCGTAGCTCAGCCGTACCGCTAGCGTACCAAGAAGACAGACAGGCACCTACGGCACCATACTGAAGAGGGCCTGCCGTAAGTTGGGTACGTGGTATGGTCCTTTGATAGAGTGAGCCGATGCCTCTCATCTCACCTTTGAAACACGGCTGAGTCACGCATGTTCTTGACAGGCGCTAGCGTCCGACAATTCGCACGCGCGTCGCAGTCGTTGGGTGGTATTGACAAGGGGTTCTCGGACACTCGGATGAGGGTCCCCCCTGCCCTGGGAGGTCCGCTTGGCTGCCGTATGTTGGGTACGTGGATACTGGCCGAAACCGCCAACGACCAACAGCAACGGTACCCACCGATCCTCTCACCTCGTGTAACCACCACTCCTAAGAACCCGGAATCTTTACGAAATTTTGTGGAAAACTGATTTTTTCGTAATAACAATTAATTGTAAACACGAAAGAGAACGCTGGCAGCGTGTTTGGGAGAAGTTTAGCCTACCGATCATATTCAGTCACTATCACTCACTAGCAGGCTAAACCTCCCCCGGCACGTACAAACAAACATCGCGCCTATTCTTTTTTGCAAAACTTGCACCGGGATGTGGTACTATGCACAGAATCTGAAGAAATCTGATTTTTCTGATTTTTCTGATTTTCTGAAAAATAGGAAAAATCAGATCAGAAAAATCAGCATCAGATCTGATCAGACTCCCCAACCCAGGCTATTGTATTTGACCCCCCCCCAGAAGGCATTGCATACGGGCTCGGAGCAAAGGACATTTTGCCATATATTGACGAAGGTCACCCGGAGACTTTGAAACTATGCGTACGTGGCGATAATGGGGACGCGACGTGTGTAACACCCCCCCATCCGTTTTCGTTTTGTTGCAAAATGTCGTTTCTCGTCTTCTCTCTTTTTTTTTTCCTTCTCTCCCCCCGACTCGCCTTTTGTTTTCTGTTTTTTTTTTCTTTTCCTTTTTTCCACCTTGTGTTCGAAACAGTTCTTTTACGAAATTTCTTATGACAACAAGTGCGTACGTCAGTATCAATGAGCGCCCGGCTGCCAGTGCGTAGCTTTTTTGTGTTAACAATGCATTGTTGGTACTAAAAATTAGTAATGGGCAGCGTACTAAAAGCAACTCACCAAATCAGGTGAAAAGCCGCTAGTGCGCAGAAACAAAAAGCTACGCACTTGGAAGCTGGTTCGCCTTAGGATGGCACGTTGACAACAAAATACTCGAGGGACTGCCTTGTGCTCATTTCGAAGCAGGCTAGTGGGGGGGGAAAACAATAAAACTACAAAGTGGGTCTTTTTTTGTTGAACGCTTACGCCTGCCAATAGTTGACTAGACCTCTTGAGTTTGTGCTGGCCACAATTTGGGGAGTCGGGAGAGCCGAACATAGCCTGAAACAGTACCCTTTGGTGAAGAAGAAGTGAATAATCAAAAACACCGCCTTGCCTCTCGCGGTACTGTGCACGCACAACTTTCTCACAATGTGGCCAGAATAGCCACAGCATCTACCCACAGTACATTTGACACCTGCCGTGGTGCCGTGGGACTTGGATTGGTCTGCGTTCAAGAGCGAAACCTGAGGCGAAGAACGAGGTGCACACACAACACCGCAGCGTAAAAACCACAGGGGGCTCGTCCCTCAAGGTTTCATACCCCACTTTGGGAGCCGTACACTCCCCTTTTTACCTCTTTCTATTTTGCATCCCTTTCCTAGCATGCAGGGTCAAAACCTTGTGTCTTTTTGGTAAACGCTGCCACGGGGCCGATGGCCCCCAAGAAAAAAAATGGAGAAAAAAAAAATTGCTCAACTTCATCAAAAAGCACCGCAGTTTTTGTTCCAGATTTCTTTTTAAAAACCCCAAATTTTTCCGGAAAAAATGGGTGGCCATTTTTTTTTTTTTTTCCCGACGCAGGGGTTTTTCTAGGATTTCAAATTTTCGAGCTGGAGTGGGGAACTTTTCGACGCGTTTTCAGAGCCGAATTGCCAAGCAATCCACGCAAATTGCGCTTTGTGGTGCTGGCTGCGGGCTTTTCCCCCAAGGCAGCTTAGTTCGACGTTCTCCTGGTGCCTATTAGGCCGGTTAGTTCGTTGTCTTCACATGGGTTCAGTTGCCACAGCAGGAAGGGAGTGAACGAGGGTTGTGTCACAAAAAAACGGGTGCTGCATTTAGGAATGATAGTCGTGGAACAACCTGGGACAGATCCCACTATGCAGAATTGGCCTTCGCCTGCACAAAGTTTAGGCGACGGCTCGGGACCATCTCGACAAAACGGTCAACAACCTTCTCCAAAAAGACCATCGAAAGCTCTGGTGGACCCTCGATACGGATGCGCAGGATCATATCCAAATGTCCGCTCGTGAGCCGGTTCCTTAAAAGATCCAGGGTGTCTTTGAGAACACTGAATGATCGCTCAACAGCACTCGTCCCTGAGGGATAAGTGGCGACCAACCGCATGGCGGAGACTGCACGTGGGAGTGCTTGCGCCTCGTGCTTCATGGCATAAAGCAAGGCATCCTGAAAGCTGAAAGCCTCGGGATCTGTGCACCTTTCCTTGGTCATCTGAATGGTCTTGAGCAATTGGGGTAGCTCGTGCTTCACACCCCGACCCTGGGCAGCACTCCACATCGGCTGGAAATGTCTGTCCTCTTTTCCTGTCACTTGGACCGTTTTGCACGTTGTGAAGTGTTCAACGAAAGTGTCGATCAATGCTGCATCACTATCGCAGTCGTGTCCGAACGCGTACTTTGGGTCAAAGAGAGCCAGCACACTCACGATACCGTAATCCTTGAACCGGGTTTTGAGCTGCTCGACTAGCTTCTCACAGTAAACCTTTCCAGTCGCAGCATGGTAAAGGGACCACGATTGCTTGCCGACTGTCTTCCCGCTTGCGTGCTCGGATATGTACCAATTGTAGTACAGCGGCCACGTGTGGTAGCCAATGTCGGCAGGCTGGATGGACTGGGGGTCCAGGGTCGGGGGAGCGAGGTCTTTGATGGCAGTGATGGAACTGATTACAACTTCAACTTGTCGGGAAACACCGATGAGAGCGGAGGCCCCCTTTTGTAGCTGCAGGGAAAGAGGACAGACAATCCCAAAGATTTCACGCAAGAGGAAGAGGGACGCAATGAATGCCGGGGACAGCAACCGTGTGACAAGCCCAGTCGAAAGAGCGTCTCCGGACTCTGCCCGGAGGTCTTCGATTGTTTCGTAAATGGCTGGCCACGTGCGAAGGGTCACAGCAGCCGATCTCTCGTTAGTCAACCATCTTGTATCACCGCTTTTAACCAAGACTTTGTTCGGCATTCGGCTGAACCTTTCCTTTTCCCTCACCTCCTGGATGGTGTCGCGGTACCGTCCCATCCTTTGTGTACTCGCCCTGAGGAAGAAGAACAAGTCCCTCAGGCTGTTGACACAACTGAGAACGTCAAAGGTGAGCATGGCAGCCCAGACAACTGCCAGTTGCAGTTTGTGAGAACTGCACCACACGTACACAGCGAAGGCATTGTACTCCCACTTCAGCCTTGCCTGAACCCCTCCAAACTCACCGCTCATGGTATTCGTGCCATTAAGTGCAATCGCCACGAACTTTTCTGCGGGAACAGGGGCCCCCAAGGGCGGCACCGCCGCGTCCTGAGCGAGTTCCTCTGGTGGGAGACGGTACCGCAGGCGCTTGATGAGCTGCTTAGTGACACTTGCGGCATCCTTGCCAGCATCTAATGGAAGCATGCACCAAAAGACGTCCCACACCCCGCGCTCCGATGTTCCACGAAGGAAGATGGAGAGTTCCTCTTGGTGCTTCACATTCTCCGTCTCATCAGCCAAAATTGCGAGATACGGCGATTTCTTCACTCGCTCTTCAATTTCGGTCCTCAGGACCCAGTCGATTGCCTCCAGGATTTGAGTGGCAATGTTGGTGCTCGTGTAGGTTGCATTACGGGTGGAAGACACAAAGCTCCGGAGATCTGTGTCGGTTCGGGTGATGAGACGGATCAGGGGCTCGTAGTTGGTTGTGTGGGCTATCCCCTCCTTGACGAGAAAATAGAGCACGCAAACCAGCTTCATGAGCTGGAGACGGTTTTCCTGCACTGCGGCCTTTCGCAAACCCCCCAAACCCACGCCGGTCAATCGGTGCATTTCTGCCTCTGCAGCTGCCTTGTGAGAGGCGGTGTTCCCATGGGACGTAGATCGTTCCCCGAGTTTGTCCATGTTCACAAACGGGGTTTCAATCCACTTTTCTGCAGCACTCCCGGTCTTCTTTCCCCCCATTCCTCGGAGAAGCATCCGGTGGTGCCGGCACAGCGCACAGTAGTAGCCGTGCCGCCCCGCGACAAGCCACGAATAGCGAGCTTTGACTTTTGCAAACCGTTCGTCGTTGGCCCAGTCATCGCTCGCATCGGAATCCTCATCCTTCTCATCGACGCAGCTTTCGAGGTCTTCAACGACAACGCTCTGATCCAATAACCGCGAGACCTCAAGATCCCACTGCTCATACGAAGCGATAGGTTGAACAGGGTCCTTCGTCTCTTTCTTCTTTCTTGCTGCCGCTCTTTCGTGCGGAGGCACAGTTCGTTCCGACACCGGTATGAATGTCTTCGGTTCTGCACTCCACTCAAAACCCTCCTCTCCTTCTGCTTTTCCCGCCCAAAGAACGTCGTCAGTGACCCCTGGAAACTGACACCGCAGCTGCTTTTTGCTCACCTTCGTGTGCCACTTCTTTGAGCTCTGCGACGTTCTCGAAGCCTGCGAGGCGGCGGAGTCGTAGCCCTCGGATGCTTTGTCGGCGTCGGGCAGTGGTGCTTGCTGCGTGGCCTGCTGCTGACGTTTCGGTCCTTTGTCGTGTTCCTGGACTCGAGCCATGAAATCAGCT
The DNA here is from genome assembly GCA_030068145.1 of Diplonema papillatum. Lineage (NCBI taxonomy): Eukaryota > Euglenozoa > Diplonemea > Diplonemida > Diplonemidae > Diplonema > Diplonema papillatum. The sequence goes on along the minus strand of JAPJBO010000222.1, from coordinate 211,640 downwards.
TTCTTGAGGTACCCGATCCCTGTTCTCTTCCACGTCAAACCCCGCAGTTTTCCTTGCTCTTCCAACAACACTGCCGACCAAGCCATGTAGTTATGGAGGATCTGCTGGTTTGCTGGGACTTGGCGTTCAGAGGCAGGTGGCTGAGCTTGAAGTGGTCCAGGAGGGGGTTGTGTCGGTGGCTGTACTTCAGGTGTCGGCTGAGAAGGTGGATCACCTTGTTGGGTTGGTGGTGTCTCTGTGGCCTCATCGCCTGTCGAGTCCTCGCGCTTACGTTTGAGTGGCGTAAAAAACCCTGCAAGTGTTCCCTGCCGCGACATTGTTTGTGTTTCCGACGATGAACGTCAGTCCGTCGTTTTTTATGTTGTTATTGTTTGTCTTCACACCCGCACCATTTCTTTTCCTTTATGTTGGTAGTTTCGGCTGATGCCCACCCTTTTGACAAGGTGTGGTGGGATGGCGATTTTGCGTAGTCGTCGGGTACCGATTTGCAGGTCTTTGTTGGTTGCCACGATGCCCGTTCTGCCGCCTTGTCATCCCGGTTCCTGGTACCTATTACGAAGCCGTTGAGAACCTCCTCCAGTGTCATCTCGTTTTCGTCGGCGCCGCACAGGGGCTCGTTCTGTACTCTCTCAGGTGGGTCTCGTCGTTGGTTGTCAACACGTGCTGCATTTCCTGCCTGTCTCGTCTTTTTTTCTTTCTTCCTCTCTCTTCTTTTTTCTGCCCCTTTTTTCGCACTTCTGGAGCGATTGCGTTGCGATGTGGGGTCGCAGCTTTTCTGGCGATGCTGCAATGAACAGAAAAAAAAAAACCCACTCCAGCCCACTCAGATTTTCGCCAAGAATCTGGAGTGGGGAAAATCCCCACTCCAGCCCACCCCAGAAAAAACCCTGCGACGACAACTAGTGTCAGACTAGCCTACCCGAAGGCAGTTGATTTCTTTAGGCAAGCTTTCTCTACCGGCGGAAGTTGTTTGGGTTAGAGTTTTTTTGGGTCTAAATCCCTCTTACCAAAAAGACACAAGGTTTTGACCCTGCATGCTAGACAATATCTTCCTCGAAGAAGACTTGCTAGCATCAACCATGTATGAGGCAGTGCTCGGCCTCAACATAAAACTGAGATTTCCCCCCCGTGTGCGCGTGTCCGAGTTCCGTGTGTTCACAACACTTCTTCTTCTTCTTCTTTCTCTTCGCCTTCCCCTTGTATCCTTATCTTCATGAGGCGCGGAAGCCCTGACTGGGGCCTTTGCAAAGTATTAATACGCCCTTCGTCAGTAGTCACAGCACCCGGGATCTCTTCTGTTCTTTGTCAGGCAGCTTCGTCGAGCATTTCCCTTCAAGCTGGCGCTTATGTAAAAGAAAACGACAATCAACGCGTGGCGCATTCAAAAAGAAAAGACCTTGACGGTCTCGGTGCTCGGTACTGTTAAGACCCCGGGGCTTTCAAGCGAACTTTCACTACCAATGCTGCCCCTGCTACTCTCCTCCTGCAGCCATCGTCACAGATTGTTGCTGCATATCAAATTCAAGCCACTCCTCCAGCTAGTCCGTCTTTTCGTTTTTTTTCTTCTCTTCTTCGTGTTCATAATCCGCCCCATGCAAGCTTCAAAAGTTCCTTTTCTCTCTCTTTTTTTTTCTTTTTTGAAAGTATGCCAATACTGCAGGGAATAGTTGACTAGACCTCTTGAGTTTGTGCTAACCACGAATTGGGAGTCGGGAGAACCTACAAAGGAGTCAGCGCGGATGGCCTGCGTAGACCTCGCCAATACGTCGGGCTGGCGGCGCAGCAGCTCTTCTTCGGTGATCTCGGGCTCACCGGGCGAGCCGGGCGAGTAGATTTCCTCGTAGCCGACTACTCCCGACATCGGGCGGTCCTGAGGTGGCGCAGCAGAGCGTCGGCCCCCCGGATATCCAGATCCCGCAGCATTTCTTCCAGGAGGTCCACGTGGCACGGGCCAGCCTCAAGCGGCGGCAGTTGCAGGGATCTCTTTTTCCAGCGGGTCAGGAACTCCCCACGCATGCGCTGGGTCTCCTGAACAGGCGTCGTCGCACAATACTCGATCGCCGCGGTCATGTCGTCGTCGATCTGGGGCATGTCCCTTGCCACCGGCACGTTCGCGAGAAAAAGCGAAGAATAAACCCCTGCTCAACTTGTAGAACGTGGGGGGCCCAAGACTACACTCCACGAAGGAATGTACTTGGTGTCGGTCACAAACAGTCCCGGACATGGCTAGCCATAACCCATAACGAAAGCGTGCACTAAATATTCAACCCGTAACCACATAGCCCTTTCTTGCTCTAAGAGAACCCATTCATGAACGGTCACACGGGGACCCTAAAACCCCGGAATTTTCAAGCGAACTTTAACTCTAATAAAAGCACCTTCTTTTTCCATCTATCCTTGTCAAGAGCTACTCAACTATTCCTGTTCTTGTTGCCAAGCGCCTGCTTTGTAGGAAATACTTGAGGAGGCTGCCAGCTCGATGCCCGCAAAAGACCAAAGGCGGTAAATGGGCTGTAGCCCACACGAAACACAGGCAAATCTGGGTTCAGTGGCGGGCGTAAGCGTTCCACGAAAAAAGACCCACTTTGTAGTTGTATTGTTTTCTCCCCTCTGACCTCCCTTCGAAGTAAGCACAAGGCAGCCCCTCGAGTATTTTTGTCAAGCACCCTGCTTTGTGTGTAGGAAACACTCGAAAAGGCCGCCAGTTGCCAATCGCAACCCATCACTACCCGCAACCCAGCTTCAATGGGCACTCGGTCACAGTCAGAGCCAGTGACTCTAACGTACCGGACAGCCTCAGAAGACACTAGGAGGCCGCCAGTTGCCAATCGCAAGGGTGGGGAAGTGCCGTCTGGGTCTTGCCGTGCCAAGCGAACTTTAACCCAAAGAACTCTAACTTTAAAAAGGTTTCCACTCTACAAATACACCAACATGCACTGGCACTAATTGAATACGCATGCCTATTTTACTATACCACCAAATAGCCCTGTGGACGGTGGCCACCCGGGGACTTGAAACCCCCGTATTCTCAAGCGAACTTTCACTTCAACAAAAAAAAAAAACGGATCTGGCGCTTCCTTTTGTTTGTGCGCACTTCCTTCAAACCTGTTTTGTTCACCTAACGGGAGTGAGGATAGTACGCTGCCATCGTTCGGGCTTTGTTCTTGACAAATTGCATTTGTTAGACACAAACAACAGCAAAAAAAAAAAAAGGGACACGGATTGGAAACGATAGTTATATAAAACGATCATTTTCGAAAGTGAAATATCATCGTTTTTTATCGTTTTCAAAAAACGATCGTTTTTTTTTTTTTTTCAGGCCAAAACCACGAAACGACCGTTTCCAATCCGTGATAAGAAGTCTGAAAAAAATTACAAAAGACCTATTTTTCGTAGTTGTATTGTTTCTCTCCCTTCCTTGCCCCCGTCCATCCCCCTCCTCTTTTCCTTTTGGTACTTCAATTATTACGGCAACCCCATGTCCACTGTGGTCTGCGGAGTTTACTTCGCATATTGCCACTGTAACAAAGAAGACAGCCCAGCGAGTCGCAGGCACAAACCCCCCGTCCCCTCCCCGTGCTCAGGTTCCGCGCTGATGATGGTCCGCCTTATCATGCAGGGTCAACACCTTGTGTCTTTTGGTAACAGGGGTTTAAACCCAAAACAACTGGCCACCCATTTTTTCTGGAAACAAATTGGGGTTAAAAAAAAAATGGAACAAATCCTGCGGTGATTTTTGATGAGGTTGAGCAAAATCCCTTTTTTCCATTTTTTTTTTTGGGGGGGGGCCGTCGGCCCCGCGGCAGCGTTTACCAAAAAGGCACAAGGTTTTGGCCCTGCATGTTATGTGTACGTGGCTTAAAGGACCGAAACACGGCGCAGACGGGACCAGCTACGGTGTGTTGAGCACACATCCATTCCAAGCACGTCCTTGCAGTCCCCTCCCTCCGTGCGACGCCTCCGAGAATTTTTTTCGCACTGCCGGCATTCAATTCCGCGTTGCTGCCACAACCCCCCTCTGCCTCCACTCGCTCCCTCATAGCTTGCCGCATGCTGCTTTTTGAAACAAGGTGAGAAGCAGGGGAATCGGGTGGGTCCCCCCCCCCTTTTTTTTTAGCGTTATTATGACAAACCAGACTCACACCGCAGTCCTGTCTGCAGACACTCAGGTTCCACGCTGATGATGGTCCGCCTTATGTGTCCGTGGCTTAAAGGACCGAAACACGGCGCAGACGGGACCAGTGCGGTGTTGAGCACATACCCATTCCAAGCACGTTCTTGCAATCCCCCCCCCCTTTTTTTTAGCGTTATTTCACGGTTTCCAAGCCGCGAAAGCACGATTTCGCGGTTCGGGGAAAAGAAAAAACTTGCACTGGGAACGTCTCAGTTAGACTTGACGGCACACAGTGAAAAAACCGCACACCGCGAGAGTAGGAGAAAGTAGAAAGGGAAACTAGCATGTGCATGTGGCTAAAAACAGAAAAAAGAAGAAACAGTCTAAAAAATCACCTAAACCGCGAAACCGTGAAAAAGTCAAAATTAGGATCCACCCCAGCCCCCCTGATGAGAAGAAGAAAATAAAGCAAAACATAATTAGTGCACTAGACGAAGAGGAAAACAAAACGAAGGAACTATCGAAACATGAAACCGACGAGGAGGGGAAAAAGTATTATGAGATGACTTGTGTGCGTTTTCTTTCATCCTTCCTCGTATTTTGTATCAGAAAAAGCCAAAAAAAAAAAAAAAAAAAAAAAAAAAAAACGCGAGAAGACGGTGACGGCATGATTCGGCAGAAAACCAAAAATACCGTCACTAAAAGGTATGAAAAGACGCTGAAAGTAAATAATGTTGTCGACAACGAAAAGCAAAAGAATAAACCAAAACTACGCACCTCTTTCCGTTTCGTGTGTGTGCCTTGAGGTTTCGATCAAATCGCGTTTCTGTTCGTGCGCACTGTAGCTGGCTAGACCCTACGCAACAAGGCATACTCTTTACTGGTACTACAACTAGGCTCCAGAACCCAGCAAAATCTTTCTGAGACCGCAGAAGTCACGTTTCTGTTCGTGCGCACTGTAGCTGGCTAGACCCTACGCAACAAGGCATACTCTTTACTGGTACTACAACTAGGCTCCAGAACCCAGCAAAATCTTTCTGAGACCGCAGCAAGTCACGTTCCTGTTCGTGCGCACTGTAGCTGGCTAGACCCTACGCAACAAGGCATACTCTTTACTGGTACTACAACTAGGCTCCAGAACCCAGCAAAATCTTTCTGAGACCGCAGAAGTCACGTTTCTGTTCGTGCGCACTGTAGCTGGCTAGACCCTACGCAACAAGGCATACTCTTTACTGGGTACACACAGGCTCCAGAACCCAGCAAAATCTTTCTGAGACCGCAGCAAGTCACGTTCCTGTTCGTGCGCACTGTAGCTGGCTAGACCCTACGCAACAAGGCATACTCTTTACTGGTACTACAACTAGGCTCCAGAACCCAGCAAAATCTTTCTGAGACCGCAGCAAGTCACGTTCCTGTTCATGTGCGCGAGCTGGAAACCATGCAGCATGTCACGTTCTTCAAAGACCGGAGCTGTTTCCGAGGCCGCAGCAAGACACGTTTCTATTCACGCTGCCTACAACCCGTGCAGCACGTCACGTTTCTATTTATTTCTATTGTTTACTGTAGTTAGAACCTAGCGCGACCTTCCGAGGCTACAGCAAGTCACGTTTGTATTGATTCACCCTAGCTGCATAGACCCATGCAACAACTCACGGTTGCACTCACACAGGAAACGGGAAGGGGAAAGGGAACGCAGTTGAGGTTTCGAACAAATCGCGTTTCTGTTTGTGTGCACTGTAGCTGCTTCGACCCCGCAACATGCACGTTGTGCTCGCAGACTGCATCCTTTACTTGTGTTTTGTGCAGGATACTGGGAGAAGGGGAATCCGGGGGAAACGGGGAGGGGAAAGGGAACGCAGTTGAGGTTCCGAACAAATCGCGTTTCTGTTTGTTTGCACTGCAGCTGCTTCGACCCCGCAACATGCACGTTGTGCTCGCAGACTGCATCCTTTACTTGTGTTTTGTGCAGGAAACTGGGAGAAGGGGAATCCGGGGGAAACGGGGGGGGGGAAAGGATGAGTCTCGCGAAGCTGCTGCAAGGTCTGGACACGACCGAGAAGGCGAAGATCACCGCGTACACGTTGCTGAGCAGCACGGTGGAACCGAAGGCGTTCGTAGCTGCCCTGCACAGCCGACTGAAGGCGGCGGACGGCGATGCGAAGCTGCCGTTCTGGTGCCTCGTGGACAGCATGCTGAAGAACTGTGGGCCCGACCTTGTCCTGCTGCTGAAGACGGATGTCCTCCTCGAGTGCTTGAACATTCCGTGGGACATCAGAGAGCACGCGCCCATGTACGTGGCCATCCTGCAGAGCTGGAGCACTGTGCTCGCCGACAAAGAGTACGACGAGCTCGTAAACCGCGTCAAGGGAGGTCTGTTCAACATGCGCAGGCGGCAGGCCGCGAAGGAAAAAGCGAAGCTCGCGTCGCACGAGCTCGAAGTGCTCGAAACCAGGCAGCACAGGTTCCGGCAGGCCCTCCGCGGCGGCGTCGCGCTGCAGAGGAAGAAGCAGGTCCCCCTGCTGGTCCCCGCGGAGGACAAGGACGAGGAAGAACCCGAAGACGACCGAGCGGACACAGCGCTGGACACCGAGGTGCCAGTTTCTTCTTTTTTCGAGAAAAAAAATTTACTACAAGAAACAGTCTAAAAAACGAGCGTCAAAAATGTCTAATTCTAGCTCTTCCGAGCCTACACCCATATGTTTATGGGCGAATCAGGGGATAATACCTCCAACCCTCGCATACGGGCTTCAGCCCGAGCTTCATTGTGGGCGGCCCTGAGATTACTCCCTCAGGTAGCACCACCGTTTTGTCTTCAACCATACTCCAACGTGCTGCACAACAAGGCTTTAACTTTAGACCTGAGGGACACACCTCAACACAAAGCAAGTTGTCGTCAAATAACAAGTAAATTATTGAGCAAAACTAAGTTTGCGCAATTCATCCTGCCATCTGTCTCGTTTGCGAAGGCCGTTGGCGGCGCCTTTGCATCGGCAGGCCGCGAAGGAAAAAGCGAAGCTCGCGTCGCACGAGCTCGAAGTGCTCGAAACCAGGCAGCACAGGTTCCGGCAGGCCCTCCGCGGCGGCGTCGCGCTGCAGAGGAAGAAGCAGGTCCCCCTGCTGGTCCCCGCGGAGGACAAGGACGAGGAAGAACCCGAAGACGACCGAGCGGACACAGCGCTGGACACCGAGGTGCCAGTTTCTTCTTTTTTCGAGAAAAAAAAATTTACTACAAGAAGCAGTCTAAAAAATGAGCGTCAAAAATGTCTAATTCTAGCTCTTCCGAGCCTACACCCATATATTTATGGGCGAATCAGGGGATAATACCTCCAACCCTCGCATACGGGCTTCAGCCCGAGCTTCATTGTGGGCGGCCCTGAGATTACTCCCTCAGGTAGCACCACCGTTTTGTCTTCAACCATACTCCAACGTGCTGCACAACAAGGCTTTAACTCTACACGTGAGGGACACACCTCAACACAAAGCAAGTTGTCGTCAACTAACAAGTGAAATAATAAGCAAAACTAAGTTTGCGCAATTCATCCTGCCATCTGTCTCGTTTGCGAAGGCCGTCGACGGCGCCTTTGCGTCGGCAGGCCGCGAAGGAAAAAGCGAAGCTCGCGTCGGTAGCCTACAGACAAAGCCATGGTTTGCCATGCCGTCATCCGTCAAAAAATATAAAGATGGGGTGGGGGGGTTCTCCGCTATGCCGGCAAGTGTCCGCCCAAAGTCTAACTGACACGTTCCCACTCCAACGTAACTATCTAGAGGAGGCTGTGCGCCCACAGAGGAGGCTGAGCCTGTCTTCTTATTGAAAGGAGGCTGTGGGGCCCATCTTAAGTAGAGGCTGGAAGCCCATCTTTCTTAACTAGAGGCCACAGGCCCGCCTTTCTTGTCTAAAGGAGACTGTGGGGTCATCTTCTTGAGTCAAGGGGAGGCTATGGGCCCATCTTCTGAACTAGAGGCTTTCGGCTCATCTTTTTAACTAGAAGTTTTCGGCACATCTTCTTAACTAGATGCTTTAGGCATCTTTCTTAACTAGAGGAGGCTACGGGCCTATCTTCTTAACTAGAGGCTACAGGCATCTGCCTTAACTAGAGGAGGCTATGGGCCCATCTTCTTAACTAGAGGCTTAAGGCATCTTTCTTAACTAGAGGAGGCTATGGCCCTTCTTCTGAACTAGAGGCTTCATGCATCTTCCTTAACTAGAGGAGGCTATGGGCCCATCTTCTTAGCTGGAGGCTTCAGGCATCTTTCTTAAGTAGAGGAGGCTACGGGCCTATCTTCTTAACTAGAGGCTACAGGCATCTGCCTTAACTAGAGGAGGCTATGGGCCCATCTTCTTAACTAGAGGCTTAAGGCATCTTTCTTAACTAGAGGAGGCTATGGCCCTTCTTCTGAACTAGAGGCTTCATGCATCTTCCTTAACTAGAGGAGGCTATGGGCCCATCTTCTTAGCTGGAGGCTTCAGGCATCTTTCTTAAGTAGAGGAGGCTACGGGCCTATCTTCTTAACTAGAGGCTACAGGCATCTGCCTTAACTAGAGGAGGCTATGGGCCCATCTTCTTAACTAGAGGCTTTAGGCATCTTTCTTAACTAGGGGAGGCTATGGCCCATCTTCTGAACTAGAGGCAACTAGAGGAGGCTATGGCCCATCTTCTGAACTAGAGGCTTCATGCATCTTTCTTAACTATGGGCCCATCTTTTTAACTAGAGGCTTTAGGCATCTTTCTTAACTAGAGGAGGCTATGGACCCATCTTAACTAGAGGCTTTCGGCTCATCTTCTTAACTAACTAGAGGCTTTAGGCATCTTTCTTAAGTAGAGGAGGCTGTGGCCCATCTTCTTAGCTAGAGGCTTCAGGCATCTTCCTTAGCTAGAGGAGGCTATGGGCCCATCTTCTTAACTAGAGGCTTTAGGCATCTTTCTGCCTGCGTCTGCGCGCGTGGCGCTACTTGACCTTGCTTTTGAGGCATTTACCATGCAGGGTCAAAACCTTGTGTCTTTTTGGTATATGGCCACCAATTCTTTTCCGGAAAAAAATTGGGGTTTTTAAATTTTAAATTTTTTTGGAACAAACAGTGCAGTAATTTTTGATGAAGTTGAGCAAGTTTCTTTTTTTTTTTTTTCCAAATTTTTTTTTTTTTTTTGGGGGGCCGTCGGCCCCGCGGCAGCGTTTAAAAAGGACACAAGGTTTTTGACCCTGCATGTTACGCGTTCGAAGCTCTCGGGGTGTACCCTCGCCGAGAAGGGGCTGCAAATTGGGTACCTTATGCGAGCCATCAACGACCTGTGCTGCGCCGACTCAGGAGTCGCCTCCTTCCCTGGGAAGTGGCGGCAGGGGGTCTGTTCCCTCCGCTGTTTTGGTGCGCCGGCTAAGCCGGGTTGTACCCACCGCCCACGCTTTGCGGCTGGACGGAAGACCGAGTGGATGATGGGCAAGCTGGAAACAATTTGCGCCCGTAACAGCTGGAACGATGCCGTGCCTGATTATCCGGACGACGTATCCTTTGTTCAGTGGGAGTTGAGATTCTCCGTCAAGATGCTAGCCGCCGCCGTATGGCGGGCCATGCCAAAAGGAGGAGAGCCCGCGAAACAACGTGTCAACACACGCCTGCCAGGCGGTCTCGTCTGCCAGTCAGAACGCCCCCGGCTGCGCCACCATCGGTGCAACAATCATCTTTGACAGGGCCACGGCTCGCTCCGCGCCCACGGCGCAACTAGTAGTAGTACGGGATAGTAGTGGGGCGACCGGATACTCCTCGGAGAGATGGTCCCTGCACTCTAATTCGTCTCTCTCTCTCTCTTTCTTAAGTAAAGGAGGCTATGGCCCATCTTCTTAACTAGAGGCTTTAGGCATCTTTCTTAGCTGGAGGAGGCTACGGACCCATCTTGACTAGAGGCTTTTGGCCCATCTTCTTAACTAGAGACTTATACCTCCTTCTGAAGAGTAGGCTATGGGCCCCTCTTTTTAACTAGAGGCTTTGGGCATCTTTCTTATCTAGAGGAGGCCATGACCCTATCCTATTTTTGGCCGATCTTCTTAACTAGAGGCTTCAGGCATCTTTCTTAACTAGAGGAGGATGGGCCCATCTTTTTAACTACCTACCCTCCCCCGTGGTAGTGTCGCCTACCTAAAGGCACCGTTTCCAAAAAGGCGACACTAACACGGGGTGTGACCAGGGGTGAAGGGAAATTGGTGTGACTGGCACCGTGGTAGACAGTTACGTTCCTTTGTGCATTCTTCCGATGCTCACCAGTAAAACTGCAAACCCGCGAACCAGCCATCCTGGACCAGAATGCCGTAGCCGGATGGTAGTCGTGAAAGTAGAGGGCAGACGTCTACATGCAGCACACTCCCATGACATCGCGCGCTTTCTTGGCATGTAAAAGCGCGTTCGTTGACACTGTCTCCCGCTACAAACAAGGCCGCACGCGGATGTGGTCTCGCACGTTTTTGGTGTTGTTTTGGTCCTTCCTCTGTTGGCTCAAAATTTAGACCCCATGTCAGTTCTCCTGTCATGCTTCTTCGAGTACTTGCGCTTGTTCTGCACCGCACCGGGGGCTCGAGTTGTTTCTTCTTCGTTTTTTTAATGAAGACAACAGTATTTATTACTATGTTTACTTCACAGAAGGACGGTGCCACGGTGCGACTCGGCAGCCCCTGCTAAACGAGCGCCACGTGGGGGGTGAAGTGAACGGATTCATCCCTTCCTTCAGCACCAAAAGTCCAGGAATACCGGTATCCCCAGCAATAGAGAGCAAAAGACGCAAAAAAGGAGAGAATAGCCGTAAAAGGAACAAAAAGAAAGTTTACCACGATTACCATTTCTTCTGGCAAACTGTGCCCGGGGAAACACTGCCGACTCGTCCGTGGCAAGTATGCGGTTGTACCTCCCTCCATTGCACCCATTCTTCGAGAATCAGTGGAGGGACTGTCTGGCTTCGGAACGAGATGATCGTTTGACGCAACAGCACTACCGGCTACCAATATCGTGTTGAAATCCCATTCAGTCGGCGAAAGACGGCCACCATTTTTTTTCTAAGTTTGCATGGAGGCGTTGTTGAGGAACACAGATTTACATTGGCGAGGTGAAATCGACACCTGTCGATCACGCGAGGAAGCTTTCAACTTCTTCATGGGAGCGTGGAGTACCAGCAACCGGACTCTGCGTTCGTAGGTCAGCCTCCTCTGCAGGCTTGTGCTTTGGTCATGCATGTTTATAGATGGTGCAAGACGGGTTTCTTGCCCCGTCTTGTTTCCTGCCGGTTCAGTATCGGATCTAGGTCGATGACTCTCGCAGTCATGAGAATCGGGATGCTTGCTTTCTGCCACAAGCTTCAGTCAATCGGTGTCAATTCTTTCAGGTGCCCTAGCTCTGTTGCTTAGGTGAGGAGGAGACATTCGGAGAAATACGGGGAAAACCCTATTGAAAACCGTATTCCCGTGTTAGTGTCGCCTCGCGTCCAGGACAAAAGGCGACACTGACAAGGGAGAAACGGAGGCGACACTAACACGGGGGGGGGGGGGGGGGGGGGGGGGGGGGGGGGCAGTGCTGACACTACCCTGAGAGCCCCCAACGACTTTGCAAGGGACCCCCCCCCCCCCCCCCTTCTACAGTGCAGTTGCCTTGGAGGCTGGGTGGTCGAATTCTCTAAGGTGAAATGGTCAAAATTCCCTGGCAAAAGTGGGCCCACAAAAATTTTTTAAAGTGTGGTTTTTGGGGTATTTGGGCCAAAAAAAAATTTTTATTATCGTGGTCAACTCTACATACTTGGGGGCGTGATTGAGCTCCTCAGGCTCGAATCACTGAGCTGCACATTGTAAGCGGTTCGTCCGTTCGAGAGTCTTCGGCTTGGGACTGCTCGTCTGCGATGGGAAAGATCGGGCGATACCCAGAGCCTTTCGTGTTAAATATGCATCTGGTACGCTCCGAAAATGAGAAATCCAGGTAGCCGACAGAGATGTTTCCATTCCCTGCACTTGACTCATTCGCTTTCCGTGTCTTGGTCTTCTTGGGCTATGGTTTCCATGCCTCTTTTGCGGACTCTTGACCATTCAATGTACTCTTTAAAGGTCCATCTTCCGGCCTTCAGGAGGATGCACAGCTTTGGGTTGCTGTCATTTATGTGACCTGCGCGGCACCCCTGCGGAAGCACCCTTGTACAGGCTGTTGGAAACACTATCTCGGATGTGAGGCCACAGGTGATGAATGGGGCATAGCCCCCGCCATCCTTTCTTCTTCTCCGGCATGTTGCAAATGCAACCCCTAGATAAGGTGTCACCTTGTTGGTTGCTTCGTCACCGGTGCGAAGCAAGTAGACGTACGATAGAACTGCCAACTGACGAAACTCGTTTAACGAACGGTTGGAGCCGGCAACAGGGGATGTCCACAATTTTGTCGAGAAGCCGCGACGTGATAGCATCCATTTTTCGTTTTCCGGTCTGCCTCCCTCTTATCCCTCGAATTACTTCTCTCACCAAGGGAACTCTGAGCGGAGAATTGATCCCCAAGAACCGTTGGACTTTCTCGAGCGCTGATATTGTGCGCTCTGCGGTGTCCGCATTGGTGTGGATTGCTATGAACCCACGAATTTCTTCGGGGTCAATGGGGAAGTGGGGACATCGTTTAAGGTCCGCGTAGTGCGTCCAAGCCCTTACTGCGACGAAGTATTGGTGCCACGTCTCGCTTTGACCGAGGATGCCGTGAGCGATTGAACGGCTTGATCGATTGTCGCGCGAGCGGCCAGAGGTGGCAGCCCCTCGAGGTATTCCAACTTGCGCTTTCGACTCACAGTGAAGTCAGTTATCACCGACTCCTCGGTTGCATCGCGTTCCATCTCCGCTTTCAACATGGCGATGACCTCCGATCCAGTCGGATACTTGCGTCCAGACAGTTTGTCAGTTGGGTGGGTGGGAGGGGGAAACTTTCACTGTACGTGGTGTACGTGAGTTCTTCCGTCGAAGACGTTTCCTGAGCGGTCGTAGAGGTTGACTAATCGATAATAAAATACTTTCAGTTCTAAAGAACTGAAAGTTTTCTTTATTATCGTGGTCAACTCTACATACTTGGGGGCGTGATTGAGCTCCTCAGGCTCGAATCACTGAGCTGCACATTGTAAGCGGTTCGTCCGTTCGAGAGTCTTCGGCTTGGGACTGCTCGTCTGCGATGGGAAAGATCGGGCGATACCCAGAGCCTTTCGTGTTAAATATGCATCTGGTACGCTCCGAAAATGAGAAATCCAGGTAGCCGACAGAGATGTTTCCATTCCCTGCACTTGACTCATTCGCTTTCCGTGTCTTGGTCTTCTTGGGCTATGGTTTCCATGCCTCTTTTGCGGACTCTTGACCATTCAATGTACTCTTTAAAGGTCCATCTTCCGGCCTTCAGGAGGATGCACAGCTTTGGGTTGCTGTCATTTATGTGACCTGCGCGGCACCCCTGCGGAAGCACCCTTGTACAGGCTGTTGGAAACACTATCTCGGATGTGAGGCCACAGGTGATGAATGGGGCATAGCCCCCGCCATCCTTTCTTCTTCTCCGGCATGTTGCAAATGCAACCCCTAGATAAGGTGTCACCTTGTTGGTTGCTTCGTCACCGGTGCGAAGCAAGTAGACGTACGATAGAACTGCCAACTGACGAAACTCGTTTAACGAACGGTTGGAGCCGGCAACAGGGGATGTCCACAATTTTGTCGAGAAGCCGCGACGTGATAGCATCCATTTTTCGTTTTCCGGTCTGCCTCCCTCTTATCCCTCGAATTACTTCTCTCACCAAGGGAACTCTGAGCGGAGAATTGATCCCCAAGAACCGTTGGACTTTCTCGAGCGCTGATATTGTGCGCTCTGCGGTGTCCGCATTGGTGTGGATTGCTATGAACCCACGAATTTCTTCGGGGTCAATGGGGAAGTGGGGACATCGTTTAAGGTCCGCGTAGTGCGTCCAAGCCCTTACTGCGACGAAGTATTGGTGCCACGTCTCGCTTTGACCGAGGATGCCGTGAGCGATTGAACGGCTTGATCGATTGTCGCGCGAGCGGCCAGAGGTGGCAGCCCCTCGAGGTATTCCAACTTGCGCTTTCGACTCACAGTGAAGTCAGTTATCACCGACTCCTCGGTTGCATCGCGTTCCATCTCCGCTTTCAACATGGCGATGACCTCCGATCCAGTCGGATACTTGCGTCCAGACAGTTTGTCAGTTGGGTGGGTGGGAGGGGGAAACTTTCACTGTACGTGGTGTACGTGAGTTCTTCCGTCGAAGACGTTTCCTGAGCGGTCGTAGAGGTTGACTAATCGATAATAAAATACTTTCAGTTCTAAAGAACTGAAAGTTTTCTTTTTTTTCTGACCACCCACCGTGGTGACCACCTTAGAGAGTGACAGGTAGCGTCCCCCCTCCACAGTGAAGATAGCCTGCATGTATATAGGGGGTGGGGGGGTCAGGTCCGATTCTGCCAACGACTCCGCAATCTGGCCGCTTAGGGCCACCCCTGGGGGGGGGGGGGGGGGGGTAGGTAAGAGGCTTTAGGCATCTTTCTTCAGTAGAGGAGGCTATGGGCCCATCTTCTTAACTAGAGGCTTTAGGCATCTTTCTTAACTAGAGGAGGCTATGGACCCATCTTAACTAGAGGCTTTCGGCTCATCTTCTTACTACAGACTTTAGACATCTTTCTTACCTAGAGGAGGCTATGGGCCCATCTTCTTAACTAGAGGCTTTAGGCATCTTTCTTAACTAGAGGAGGCTATGGACCCATCTTCTTAACTAGAGGCCGTATGCCCATCTTCTTAACTAGGAGCCTTAAGCATCTTTCTTAACTAGAGGAGGCTGTGGGCCCATCTTCTTAACTAGAGGCTTTAGGCATCTTTCTTAACTAGAGGAGGCTATGGACCCATCTTCTTAACTAGAGGCCGTATGCCCATCTTCTTAACTAGGAGCCTTAAGCATCTTTCTTAACTAAAGGAGGCTGTGGGCCCATCTTCTTAACTAGAAGCTTTAGGCATCTTTCTTAACTAGAGGAGGCTATGGGCCCATCTTCTTAACTAGAGGCCGTATGCCCATCTTCTTAACTAGGAGCCTTAAGCATCTTTCTTATCTAAAGGAGGCTATGGGCCCATCTTCTTAACTAGAGGCCGTATGCCCATCTTCTTAACTAGGAGCCTTAAGCATCTTTCTTAACTAAAGGAGGCTATGGGCCCATCTTCTTAACTAGAGGCCGTATGCCCATCTTCTTAACTAGGAGCCTTAAGCATCTTTCTTATCTAAAGGAGGCTATGGGCCCATCTTCTTAACTAGAGGCCGTATGCCCATCTTCTTAACTAGGAGCCTTAAGCATCTTTCTTAACTAAAGGAGGCTGTGGGCCCATCTTCTTAACTAGAGGCTTTAGGCATCTTTCTTACCCAGAGGAGGCTATGGACCCATCTTCTTAACTAGAGGCCGTATGCCCATCTTCTTAACTAGGAGCCTTAAGCATCTTTCTTATCTAAAGGAGGCTATGGGCCCATCTTCTTAACTAGAGGCCGTATGCCCATCTTCTTAACTAGGAGCCTTAAGCATCTTTCTTAACTAAAGGAGGCTGTGGGCCCATCTTCTTAACTAGAAGCTGTAGGCATCTTTCTTAACTAGAGGAGGCTATGGGCCCATCTTCTTAACTAGAGGCCGTATGCCCATCTTCTTAACTAGGACCCTTTAGCATCTTTCTTAACTAAAGGAGGCTGTGGGCCCATCTTCTTAACTAGAAGCTTTAGGCATCTTTCTTAACTAGAGGAGGCTATGGGCCCATCTTCTTAACTAGAGGCCGTATGCCCATCTTCTTAACTAGGAGCCTTAAGCATCTTTCTTAACTAAAGGAGGCTGTGGGCCCATCTTCTTAACTAGAGGCTTTAGGCATCTTTCTTACCCAGAGGAGGCTATGGACCCATCTTCTTAACTAGAGGCCGTATGCCCATCTTCTTAACTAGGAGCCTTAAGCATCTTTCTTATCTAAAGGAGGCTATGGGCCCATCTTCTTAACTAGAGGCCGTATGCCCATCTTCTTAACTAGGAGCCTTAAGCATCTTTCTTAACTAAAGGAGGCTGTGGGCCCATCTTCTTAACTAGAGGCTTCAGGCTCATCTTCTTAACTAGGCACATTTCTTACCTAGAGGAGGCTGTAAGCCCATCTTCTTAACAGGAGGTCTTAGACCCATGCTTCACGAAAGTAAAGGAGGCTGGACCATCTTTCTTTCTAAACTAGAGGAGGCTGTGGGCCATCTTCTCAACTAAAGACCTTGCGCCCATCGTTTTTACTGTTTTCAACGAGCAAGCGCTCTGATTCGTCCATGTTAGAAGTCGCGAACTTATATTTAGTACCTACCCCGTGTATACAATTGAGACACCTGTTCCCGTCGCTCACCCAAAGAGTGTCCCCATTTCGAGCGTAACTGTGACAGTCCTTACGCCCACGAAGTGCATGATGCACATCATGGCATTTCTCCTGTTGTCGATCTCAGAACACCGGACGAGAAAAGGGTCCGGATTAGGGTTGGTCTTTAGGGGCGACGGGGGGAATCACAAATTGTCATGGGTCAACTTTTGGAATCCCAAAAATCAATCCAAATCACAAAAAAATCAAGAAAAATCGTCTTCTTGTTGCGTTAGTCGTATGGTCCTTTGACAGAGTGAGCCGATGCCTCTCATCTCACCTTTAAAACACGGCTGCTTCTTGTTGCGTTAGTGGGGAGTCATTTGCATGCAAATGAGTACCACACTCGACAGCAGTTTCGACTATTGTAACAGCTCTCAGCGCTTTACGTTGTCACCAACAGGTGCGTTGCAACACGGTGGCAGGCTTTGGGACAGTTTTTGAAATCATGGCATTTAGTGTGTTTCTGTGTCTCGTGCCACTCAGTTTCTGTTTTTTTCACGGTTCAGCTTCATTCCTACTGCTGACGCCAGAAGGGTCACTTTTTCCGCGCTTTCGGCGCGGCGCAACTCTTGTCGGTTGCAACTGTTCTTGGAAATTGCTGACTATTTCATAATCCGAAGAGGCATCGGAATCTTCGCTTTCTCGTTTGCGCCGATAGGCACGCCGCGATGCGGAGGACGCGAGTAGCCGGGAAGAGCCGGCGGGAGGGCGCGATCGTTGCGCGACCCATTGTTCTGCACGTCGATTGTCGAAGCAGTGTGGCGATACCATCCACTTCATCGACTGGACCCGGACCTCGCCACTGAAGCGGCGGAAACAAAGCTAGGGATAACTGACCAGTACAAGCACGCAATGGTAGCAACTGAGCTTTTCCTCCAGTCCTCTTGGGGAACGTTGAAGGGTGCCCAGTAGCGAGCTTCTACTTAGCTTCCTGCAAGCGTGAGCCAACCAACTTCTGCGAGTCCTACGATAGCGTTCGAGTTTACATTACAACGAATCCTTCATGCCACGGCGTCACGAAAGCACCACCCCCGACACCCCGAAGGCTCCATTTTTCAAAAGGATTGGCCCTTCTGTGGAAAGCCCACGCAAGAGGAACCGTTTTGCTCACTCCAAAGCTCCCGGTTTGGCGCCGGTGCGCGGCGTTTGAAAAAATTCACTACAAAAAAAAAAAAAAAGGTCAGTTACCCGTAGTTCCCCCTGGCTATACCGACCACACCAGATAACCCTCGCGCGAGGGTAACAGGGGCACGGCCTCGATAACAAAACAGCAGGGAGGGTGGGAGGAAAAAGACTCTCCCCGCCAGCCAGCCCAAAGGAACCTGAAGTTCGTTCGTAGTGCCTGGTGGAATTTCCTCGATGAATCGCAAGTGACGTAGTGGCACGTTCGAACGGTTGGATCGACGAGGAATGTGGACATGAACAATCCAACGGTGGTCTACGAGGCGCCGTGCCAGTGCGAGACGACCGGCGTCCGCTTCGCGTCGGAGGCGGAGCTCGCGGCGCACAAGGACCGGATGTTCCGCCCGCGGACGACGGAAGTACGACACCCTGCGCAGGAAATCGGGAAAACAAGGGAACACAATTGCAAGTAGTGGGATATACAAGCGAATAGCACCACAAGATTGCAAGATTTTTGCCCTGCGCAAGCACTACATGCTCTTTGAATCGGACCCATCCATCCACTCCCACTCTCCCTAATTTTCTGTTCTTTTCATTTCTGTGCGACGTCTTCTTCGAAGATACCCTATCCCTCAAAAAACGCTAAAAGACGCTAAGACTCGATGCATGAGAGGCAGTAGGGTCTACACATCAAACTAAGACTTTCTCCCCCCTCTAGTAGCACGGCTGTGACGAGCTACGAACAGCCGCCTGACAAACCAGACTCACACCGCAGTCCTGTCTGCAGACACTCAGGTTCCACGCTGATGATGGTCCGCCTTATGTGTCCGTGGCTTAAAGGACCGAAACACGGCGCAGACGGGACCAGTGCGGTGTTGAGCACATACCCATTCCCATCACGTTCTTGCAATCCCCCCACAGGACGCGAACCCGAACCAAGGCCAAGCGGACGCGGAAAAGCCAGTCTTGGCGGTTCCCGTTGCGGCCGTTTCGGGGTCGTCGATCATGTCTGCGGACACGTCGGACCTGCCGCCGGTGATCCGGGCGATCTACGAGGCGCCGTGCCAGTGCGAGACGACCGGCGTCCGCTTCGCGTCGGAGGCGGAGCTCGCGGCGCACAAGGACCGGATGTTCCGCCTGCGGACGACGGACCAAAAGTACGAGAAGTGCCGCGTCTGGGCCAGCAGACCCGAGGCGTGGGCCGCAGTGACCTCCAGCGAAAACGGCGGCGCCTGCCTGCGCCCCCGCGCGGAGGTGCTGTCGGGGCAGTCGTCTTTCGGCGGCACGTCCGACTACTACGACACGCTGCACAGCACGGCCGCCGTCCGCAAGCGCAAGGCCGAGGAGGCGTCCACAGCGGCGCGGGTGGCCATCGCCGACGCATCGGACACGCTCCGCTGCGCTGTGTGCGCGGCGGCGTTCGACAAGGAGGTGGTTCACGGCGAATGGTTCCTGCAGGACGCGGTCGAGATGGAGGTTCCTGAAGAGGGCCGGCCTTGGATCAAGATCACAGCCTACGTGCACGCGGGCTGCGAAGCAGACATGGAGCCGTCTGCAAAGCGGAAGAAGGTTCAGTGATCAACGCTCCTCTGGGCCTTGAGCACCACTGCAATCCGTCTCAGCCGAGGCTTGTGGATGACGATCAGGTTCAGCGTGTGAGTTGCGAGGCAGACGTGGAGCCGTCTGCAAAGCGGAAGAACGCTTCAGTGATCATCGACGCTCTGCTTGCCTTGAACAGGCGGTCGCACACCGTAGCTACCGCAACCCGCCTACAGCTGAGGCTTGTGCATGATGATCAGTTTCAGCAGTGAGTTGCGAGGCAGACGTGGAGCCGTCTGCAGAGCGGAAGAAGGTCCAGTGATCAGCTCCCCTCTGCGCCTTGCGAGCACCGTAGCCACCGCAACCCGCTCAGCTGAGGCTTGTGCATGGGGATCAGTTTCAGGCAGGCATGACGCCTTCTGCCAAACAGAGCGACCAACGCCTTCTGCGTCTTCAACAGCACACGTACCGTAAAACTAGCTGAATGAGAGACATGAGACCTTCTGTCAAACAGACCTTCTGCGCTTCAACAGGCTGGTACAGACCCTTACCACCGCAACCGAGGCTTGTGGATGATGATCAGTTTCAGCACGTGGGCTGCGAAGCAGACATGGAGTCGTCTGCAAAACGGAAGAAGGTCCAGTGATCAATGACACTCTGCCTGCCTTCAACGGGCTGTCGCATACCGGAGCCACCGCAACCCGCCTCGGCTGAGGCTTGTGGATGGTGATCAGCTTCAGCCAAGAGGCAGACGTGAAGCCTTTCGTCAAACAGAGGAGGGTTCAGTGATCAACGCCTTCTGCGCCTTCAATAGGCGGTCGCACACTCTAGCCACCGCAACCCGCCTACAGCCGAGGCTTGTGGATGATAATGCGTTGGTTTGGGAAATCGGTAGCCACTTGACCCGCAGGCCCGTGGCTCTGCAGTGCCGCAGGAACACGTGAAGCTTGGCTCCCGTGTAGCAGGCTTTCCCTGGTACCTACCGGGGGGGTGTGGTAGAAAAACAAAAACGGCAAGGGCAAAGGAGGAATGCAAGGGCTCGGAGAAGGGCAATTAGGCAAGCCCCCTCTGTCCAACACTCCTCCCCATCATACCCCCCCGCGGGCCGAGCGCAGCGGATCTTGGTCGTGCAGCCGCATATCCGGAAAGGAAAACAAGGGTCTTTTGTTCGTTCCTTTGGCTCTTTCGCTTTTCATAATGTTTTGTCGTGCGCGCTTGCCCATGGGGGAAATGTGACGGTTTTCGTAAATCGTGGGGGGTGCATTCGAAAGCAGAGCGCCTTCGTTGCTCAACAAGAAACTGTCCCCCACGAGTACCCGATGCAATCATGACAGAGAGGAATCTAGCCCGCGAAAACGTGCATGCCAATCCAAGTGGTTAATGCACTACAAAAGGTTCCAGCCCACTCAATAGAGCGTCGTAGTCCAAGACGGCAGGCCCCCTTGACGCTGCGCCGCCACTGGCCTCATTGCACTGAGACACCAGCCCGTTGGCAAGACCTTCCTCGTCCACCTGTGCGGAAAAGCTATTGCCGAAATCTGACGCAGCCCTGTCAGTAGACCCTCGTGAATTTGTCCGCTGGATTGTCCTTCGACGGAACGTAGAGAGGATCTACTTGTGAGAGAGCTTTGTCCACCAGATCGTGGCCTTCGCAGAGCATTCGGAGGGGGCTTCAAGCTCCTTCGCAGCAAGCATTTTCGGATTGTGAACTTGTGTACCAGTGGCTCACATGTGATCACAGCAACAGTTGCAAAACCGACACGGGTTTGCACCAAAGAGAAAGCACGGCAAGAAGTGGCCTTCTGGAGTCACGTAGCAAAAAGCTGGCGTAGTGCGGTACTCATTTGCACCCCCACCAACGCCAACTCGAGCCGGATTCAAGCGGAAACACGTGAACAGAAGCGACGGTCCTGCGGTGTCCAAGCAGACACCGCAGAACCAAGCAGACATTGATCTTTTTCGACGTGTCTTCAGTGTGCGCGCGATCAGCCGGCTTGCCGGCTGATTCGCACTAAAACAGCCGATTTTCAACAGTGTAAACTTTCGCTATGCCGCCCATGCAGCGGAATCAGCTTGACGCACCGGCATGATGTTGTCGTAAACCCCTTCTGATCGGCAGACCTTCCAAGAAATCAGCCAGCTGATTATCAGCCGGTCAGTTTTTCAAGAACTTTTTAGTACTAACAATCTTGTGGGTTGCCCTTCAATGTATTGTGCAGGCTAAACAGACGTAGGCAGCGTGTTTTGGTGGTTGATCAGAATTCCTTACCTGAATACACACAAGTGGGAAAACGATCAACCGGCACGCACAAACAAAACGAAGCGCCTGTCTTTTTTAGAGTTAAAGTTCGCTTGAAATTCCGGAGTTTTAGGGTCTCCGTGTGACCGTTCATGAATGGGTTCTCTTAGAGCAAGAAAGGGCTATGGCTAGCCATGTCCGGGACTGTTTGTGACCGACACCAAGTACATTCCTTCGTGGAGTGTAGTCATGGGCCCCCCACGTTCTACAAGTTGAGCAGGGGTTGCCTTGTAGCCCGTACAAGTCTGTTGTCCGCGTTTATATGTATTTTCTCGCAGTGTGGTGCTTGGATTTCGCGGCACTTGCGGTGCTTCACGTGGTGCGGGTTGTTTCCGTCCTAAGATAAGGGTTTTTTGAAATCGGCCGCTTTTTTCCTTAGCGCGAACACTGCGTGTCTTTACTCCGAAGGCCCTGCGTCCGAATTCCAGCTCGGGGTTTGGCTTTTTCCGGCATATCTGCATGCCCCTCGTCCGTAAAGGGCTATAACATGCAGGGTCAAAACCTCGTGTCTTTTTGGTAAACGCTGCTGCGCGGGGCCGGTGGCCCCCAACTTCGGGCGCCAGCTGGCGCGAGCGTTGCCACACTTAAGTCGGCGCATTCCGACCCGACGCAATGGAATGGCTACAAAAAAGCTCCTGCCTAGCGTCGGCTTTGCTCGAATCACTTATTAGCCGAGTCTTCTGCGTTCGTCCCTTCCGCGTTCGCTTGAGGCAGGAGACCACAGAGAGAAAGTAGAAAGAAAGGGAAACTAGAGTCTTCGTTGACCGCACTGCCCTGCGCCCAAATCCTGGACGTTGGCAAATGATCATGATCAGAAGGTCCTACTTGGGCTGTTCGGTTTTCCTCATGCATTGCACGTGGCTAAAAACTTTAAACTAAGACCCTTTTCTCCACAGGATTTCCCAGCACACCCCCCCCACAAAAAAAGAGTCAAAATGATCCGCAGAGCCATCAGCTCCGTCGTGCAGCGTGCGTGGTACCTGGGCAGTTTCTGGGCGAACAACGCGGTGCCCTTCGTGTACCTTACCGTGGCCCTGAGCTACGTGCTGGCCAACGCGAGACAGGACTTCGAGCGCAACGTCCTCTTCCACACGGCCATCGCCCTCACCCAGCTGACGGAGAAGTGATCCGGGGCATCGAAGGCCTTTTTTCGAAGTATACACACACGCGCCGCGCGCGCGCCGCGCGCGCGCCGCGCGCGGGGCCGGCGGTAGCAAGAATGATCAGTGGAAGCAGATCGAAACGGAGGTACAGAACGATCCGACGCAAGGGCTTCTAGGTGGGTCTGCCTTGGCAAAACCTTTCGGAGAGCTCGGAAGAATCAAAAAAAAAAAAAAAAAAAAGAATAGAAACGTGGGGTTTCTTGTACTCATTTTCACGCGTTTTCACCGATAAGGCCGCTGGCGCGACGTCGAAAATGCGGACGATTTTGACCCACCTCGATGAACTTCTGGATAAAAGGAGAAACGCGTGGTCGAGGGTGACATCAATTGCACTCATCGGTCGATGTCTTGGCTTGGCTCTGGGAACGATGCAGACCGCGGCCAGACGCGATGGTCAATGGGAATTGCAGAAGCATGAGACTCATCAGGTCGTCGAACGCATTGGCGGGCCGTGGGTTCGCATGTGCCCACCAGCGAGTTGGGTGGCGCGTGGAAATCTTAAGCTCTCTCAGACGTGCTGTTCGAACTCTCGATTCGACGAAGATTGGCTTGCTGGCCATTATCGATCGAGTCGATCCGATTCGGATGAGAAAAGACACCAGGTGATTGCCCGGTGGCGTATGGATGCGGCGTTCTGCTCGGCGGGCACTCAGCTGCCAACGCGGCGACTCCGGGCCGGCAACCCCGCCCGGCGAACGCCGCCCAATGCACCGCAGCCCCCGGCTGCGTCCACCCGGCGCGCGAACCGACGCAAAACGCGAAGAAACGAGCGAAGGGTCATCCAACGCCGGGAGGCCACAACGACACCCACGCTCGTAGGGCCGCCCCCCCGCGGCGGCGGCGCAACAAACGCGTTCCACCCTGCGTGTTTGCACCTCGCGATGTCTCGGGGGCGCCGCATGCGATGCCGGAATCTGGCACACCGCCACACCTATCAGCCGGACGGAAGACAGCATGTACGCGGAACCCCTTTTTCTTCGTACTAAAACGTAGCACAATTGCTGTGGGCTGCCCTTCACTGCATCGCGCTGGCTAAAAAGCCGTAGGCAGCGTGTTTTGGCGGTTTAATCAGAATTTCCCAACCAGTGAAAAATGACACTGGGTAAAGACAAGTGGGAGACCGATTAGCCGGCACACACAACCCCCAAAACGCAGCGCCCCTGTCTTTTTCTTCTTCTTTTCTTTTGTATATGCACCTTTTTGCAGGAAATGCTTGAGGAGACTGCCAGTTGCGAGAGATCAAAGGAGGTAAATGTGCTGTAGCCCACACGAAGCACTGGTGAATCTGGGTTTAGTAGCGGGCGTAAGCGTTCAACAAAAAAAAGCCCCGAGGCTTCAGCTCCCTGCAATTGTACCGTTCTACCGCGCCCTCTACCCCCATCCCCCCCTTGCTCGGGTTTTTAACTGATTGCTCAGACACGGTTGTAGGGGCCTTCTCCCCGTGACGGATTCGCCTGTGCTCTAGTAGCACGGGTGGTCCTGGCTGTGACGAGCTACGAACAGCCGCCTGACAAACCAGACTCAAACCGCAGTCCTGTCTGCAGACACTCAGGTTCCGCGCTGATGATGGTCCGCCTTTCGTGTCCGTGGCTTAAAGGACCGAAACACGGCGCAGACGGGACCAGTGCGGTGTTGAGGACATACCCAAGCACGTTCTTGCAATATCCCCCTTTGCCCGCTTCCTTTTTATCAGCGAAACTGCCTTCGCTACTGCGAAGGTCAGGACATCAATGGCATCGGAATGAATGCCCCCCCCACCCATACGCCTAGCATTGCGACGCGGTGTCGGTGCCCTGGCCTCGCATGCCTGGCTACACCACCGCGAGAGTGACGAATATTCAAATTGGCGAGAGAAGACGAGGTGCAAAGTCTTCGTTTGTCGGTTGGGCAGTTCCGACGGCGAACGGTGGGAGATGCCGCCGCCATCCGCATGCCATATTTGGCCTGGGTGCTAGAGGATCCCACCCTCAGCGTGCCATTCTCCGGTATCGTACCCAGTTCCACTGGAGTGCCCGTTCCCGGCGAGCTACGAGGGAACGAACCTGTAAAGAGTGCCAACGCTACTCTTTCTACAACGCAGTCTATTCATGATAACCAACTCCATAATATTATTATAAAATGTGTCACGGGATAAGCCGCTGCTTAACAGACATCGATATCGTCTTCGGACGATATCGATGTCCGATTCGGACGATATCGATGTCCGATTCGGACGATATCGATGTCCGATTCGGACGATATCGATGTCCGATTCGGACGATATCGATGTCCGATTCGGACGATATCGATGTCCGATTCGGACGATATCGATGTCCGATTCGGACGATATCGATGTCCGATTCGGACGATATCGATGTCCGATTCGGACGATATCGATGTCCGATTCGGACGATATCGATGTCCGATTCGGACGATAGCTCTAGCCTATGACAAACGCAAGCTTACCCCTGTGGTACCTGCATTTCAAGTTCACACTGCTTAACAGTGCATGCCAATCCATGTGGTTCATGTACTCAAAAAAAAAACTCAAGGCTTAACGGCTTATCACGTGGGCGGCCATGAGATTACCCCCTCAGGTGACACCACTTTATCTTTAGCCATACTTCAACTCCCTTAGATACGAGGGCCTCTCCAACGGAGTCAGGCAAAGAAGACGTAGGCAGCATGTTTTGTTGGCCGATCAGAATCCCCAACCTGAAAATGACGCAGGGTAATTCCGAGGTGGGAAAACGATCAACCGGCACGCGCATACCAAAGCGCCTGTCTCCCGTCTCCTTCATGATCCTTTGCAAGACTAGTAGGGCTTGAGTTTTATCAGCACCGCCTCCCCGTGAGAATGTCCGGCGGAGATTCCGCGAGAACGGCCGACCGTTTCCGCTCGTGCCCCTGCTGGAGCGAGCTTCTTCTCTTTTTTTTTTTCTCTTCTTTTTGCTTTGAACCCCCCGCCCTCCCCCCTTTTCTTTGTTCTTTGCCTTTTTCGTTCCCTTTTTCTCTTGTTTTTTTTTTTTTTTTAGCCCCCGTCAAAATGCATGCCTTTCTCTTGAAGGAGGGGCAGCTTGGGTTTCTTGCCGCCACGCGTGTCACCCTTCCGCTTTCGATCTTCAATCGCTAGTCGCGTGAGAGAGGCGCAGGCTCTTGGATACATTCTTGCACGTACACGGTGTGTCCAGCGCCGGGTGGAGGAGTTAAACCGTGCGATCAAAGCGTCGCCACAGATTGTTGCTGCACATCAAGCTCACAATGTAGCTACCGTCGTGCAGACAACTATGCAGTCTATTTTGCTGCATATCAAGTTCGAGCTGTTACTACTGTTGCGCAGACAACTGTGTCTACCTTGCTGCTGATCAAGTTCAAACAATTACTAATAATTACTGTAGAGCCATTCGCAACAGATTGTTGCTGCATATCCGGTTCAAATAGCTAGGCAACCGGTACTAAAAGATATGCAACCAAGAAGGCCTCACACGACAACACACTGCGGGGGGTATCCTGATGGCGGCGCCGGCAGATGCCGGCAGATACCGGAGGGCCGATCAGCTGGCCATGCGGTCCAAACTGTTACTAGATACTACTCGTGCAGTCTGTCGCCGCAGATTGTTGCTGTATACCAAGTTCAGACCATTCCTACAATTGTGCAGACAACTGTGCAGTCTATCTTGCTGCATATCAAGTTCAGACTAGTTCTACTGTCGTGCAGACAACTGTGCAGTCTATCTTGCTGCATATCAAGTTCAGACTAGTTCTACTGTCGTGCAGACAACTGTGCAGTCTATCTTGCTGCATATCAAGTTCAGACTAGTTCTACTGTCGTGCAGACAACTGTGCAGTCTATCTTGCTGCATATCAAGTTCAGACTAGTTCTACTGTCGTGCAGACAACTGTGCAGTCTATCTTGCTGCATATCAAGTTCAGACTAGTTCTACTGTCGTGCAGACAACTGTGCAGTCTATCTTGCTGCATACGAAGTTCAAACTATCACTAATGACTACTGTGACACACAGTTTGTTGCTGCATATTCGGTTGAAATCACTACTGTAGTATACCAACTAAGGCCTCATAAGACACACTGCGGGGGGTATCCTGATGGCGGCGCCGGCAGATGCCGGCAGATACCGGAGGGCCGATCAGCTGGCCATGCGGTCCAAACTGTTACTAGTTACTACTCGTGCAGTCTGTCGCCACAGATTGTTGCTGCATACCAAGTTCAGACCATTCCTACTATTGTGCAGACAACTGTGCAGTCTATCTTGCTGCATATCAAGTTCAGACTAGTTCTACTGTCGTGCAGACAACTGTGCAGTCTATCTTGCTGCATGTCAAGTTCAGACTAGTTCTACTGTCGTGCAGACAACTGTGCAGTCTATCTTGCTGCATGTCAAGTTCAGACTAGTTCTACTGTCGTGCAGACAACTGTGCAGTCTATCTTGCTGCATGTCAAGTTCAGACTAGTTCTACTGTCGTGCAGACAACTGTGCAGTCTATCTTGCTGCATGTCAAGTTCAGACTAGTTCTACTGTCGTGCAGACAACTGTGCAGTCTATCTTGCTGCATACGAACATCAAACTATCACTAGTGACTACTGTGACACACAGTTTGTTGCTGCATATTCGGTTGAAATCACTACTGTAGTATACCAACTAAGGCCTCATAAGACACACTGCGGGGGGTATCCTGATGGCGGCGCCGGCAGATGCCGGGGTTTACTGGAGGGCCGGGCAGCTGGCCATGCGGAAAGGCGACGTGGAGAAGGCCATCGGCTTCCTGCAGCACGCGACGAAGATGGACCCTTCGCACGCCGGCGTGTGGATGAGCCTCGGCGTGGCCCTCGCGAACGGGGCCGGCGACGCGGACAGCGGCGCCGTGTGCCTGTCGATGGCGGCTGCGAAGGCGGCCGCCGCCGCCGGCTCCGGCGCGCAGGTGCCGTGGCCCGCGACGACGCTCGCGGTCGCGCGCACCAACCTGCACGAGCTCGCGAAGAAGCACCGGCTCTGGCCGCCGGCGCTAGCCAGTCGGATGGCCGACGCGAGATTCGCGGACTTCCTCGCAGCCGCCGTGTCGGAGCACCTCGTACGGGCGCGGCTGTTCATTCCCGCGTCGGACGCCCCCGAGCCCAATCAGACCACCCGGCTCCAAATCTGCTGCATCCACACCTGCCCCGGCGAGGCCCTCGCCGTCCGCCGCGCGGTCTCCGCCCTGGCCTGCGACCCCACCTTCCAGACCCCCCTCACGGCAGTCGAAGTAATCGACTATCACTCCTCCTCACTGATGCAGGTCGTCTCAGCCCGGACCACGTCGAAAACACCCGACCTCACCCCCACCGCCCTGACGCTCCCGCCCGTCCGCCTGGCGTCCGACCCGAGCGACCTCGCGCTTCCCCAGACGCCCGAGCCGGGACCCCCCACGGAAAAATTGCTGGTGACCGGATCATCCCTTCTCCCGGGGTTTTCCGGGGTGCGAGGGGTCGTTGAGGGCGGGGGAGTGGCGTCGTGGGAGGCGCTGGGGTATACGAGGGTGACGGTGGTGAAGGAACTGGTCGGGTGCTTGGTGGAGAGTGACGATCTGTACGCGTTAAACTCGGTGGACGTGCGGGAAGTCGGAAGGTTGACGGGGTGCGAACACTTGGAAGACATGGTCGCCGGCTTGCAGGCGGCGGCGCGGCCGTGTCAGGCAGACCTGTGGAAGCACCGGCTTCTGACCGAGCCGACCGTCCTCGCGACGACGGACATATCCGAACCTTTCCCGCCCCGCAACCCGACCGCCTTCACCTGCACGTCAGCCGGAACGTGCGTCGGGATCGTCGCGTGGGTGACCCTCTCCGCCGGGCGGGGCCGAATTTCTCACTCATACGCCCCCGCCTCGGCGCGGAATGACACCTCCGCCGCCGGCCGCTGCCCGCCGGCTTTCCCTGTGAGGCCGCACGTCTGGCAGCACGTTTTGTACCGTGTTGCGCCCGGTTCGGTCGCGCCGGGGGACCGCATCGAGGTCGACGTCCGCATCGACGGCGCTGGGGCCGGGTGCAAAGTGGAGGCTCGGTTCGAAGGGGAGGGGGCGCCCTCCGTTGAGCTGGACGCGAGGCTCCCGCCGTACCATGCGGTCATGCTCAACGACCACGCGCGCACCAGGGCTTACGCGGACGGCCTCAGGCAGGTCTGCGCGGCCGCCGCGCGGCGCAAGCTGGTAGCACCCGACGCGTCAGCAACTGGTACAAAGGGATCATCGACCGTGGCACCTGACGCGTCAGCATCTGACGCAAAGGGATCATCGACTGCAGCAGCTGACATTTCAGCATCTGACACAAAGGGACCATCGACTGCAGCAGCTGACGTATCAGCATCTGACACAAAGGGATCATCGACTTCAGCAGCTGACGCATCTGCATCTGACGCAAAGGGACCATCGACTGCAGCAGCTGACGTATCGGCATCTGACACAAAGGGACCATCGACTGTCGCAGCTGACACATCGGCATCCGACGCAAAGGGACCACCGACTGCTGCGGCCGACGCATCAGCAGCTGACCCAAGGGCATCATCAACTGCAGCATCCGACGCAAAGGGACCGTCGACTCCTGCGGCCGCCGCACCGGCACCCGCCGCGGAGGGACCGCCGGCGACCGGGGGCTCGGGTGGCGTCACAGTCGTCGACCTCGGGTGCGGGACCGGGCTGCTGTCGCTGCTCTCCGTCCGCGCCGGCTGCCGCTCTGTGTACGCGGTCGAGCGCTTCGTGGAGATCGCCCGGATCGCTGATCGGGTCTTCCGCAAGAACGGCCTCGGGCCCCCGCGCTGCGTGCTGGTCCCCAAGCACAGCTCCGACGTGGCCGTCGGCCCGCCGGCGGCCGGCGACGGCGGCTCGGTTTTCGACGTGCCCGGGCCGCCGGACGTGGCGGTGCACGAGATCTTTGGGACGGACCCTCTGTCGGAAGGGCTGCTGCCGGCCCTGCGCAGCGCGAGAGCCTCGGGCCTCATCTCCCCGGCGACCCTCCTTTGCCCCGGCCGCTTCCGGGTCTGGGCGGCGGCCGCCAGCTCGCCGGAGCTGCTTTCCCACGCCGGAATAGGCGGAGGCACCGGGTTGGTCTGGCCCGGGTTCGTGTCCCCTCGGAAGCTGGAAGTAGACCTCGCCAAAATCAGCGACCTGCAGCTCCACACGGAGCCTGCCGTCGTGTGGGAGGTTGACCTCTCCGGCGAAGTCCCACTCTCCGGCTCGCTGCCCGTCGCATTGCCGGCGCAGGCCGGCGTCGGTTCCGCCGCCGCCCGGTTCGTCGTCCACTGGTTCGACTTCCTCTGCGGCGACGACGCCTGGTACTCGACCGCGCCGCGGGTCGACAGCCCGCATCCGGTCGCGCACTGGGTCCAGAACGTCGAAATCCTGCCCGAGCCGCTTGCTCCGGTCGGCGGCGTCTACAACCTGCGCCTCACCTGGGCCACCGACCGGATTGTCTTCCTCCCTTCCACGGCGGCTGACGCTTTGCCGACATGACAACATTTCACAATCTTTGACCTGTATCGCGTTCAGGTTAAACCGTTCCTTTCCAGCTGCAACAAGTGATGCTCTCCAAGGAGGCAGTTACCGGTTATCGCAAAAAAAGTGCAGGTCAAGTCACACGCACCCACACACGTAGACACTTACGTGTGTAGTGGACATCCCCGCTACCTTTCGTACCCGTCTTATTGCATGACACCTATACCCCAATATTGACCCTTCGGAAGCTGGACGTTGACCTTGCCGTAATCAGCGACCTTCAGCTCCGCACTGTGCACACTTCGTGTCAGTCACAGCAGATGGAACGCGTTTGTTGCGCCGCGTCACAAGCAGCTCGTCTTTCACTGTGTATAGTCGAAGCAGCAGGGGACCCAGGGGCGCGGGCCGTGACCGTCTCGACTTCGTCAACAGCCAACTTTCTAGCCGACGCCACACATCACGGTGGCGGTGCCCTCATCAATCGTGCACGCCGAACGAAGCCGTCATCTTCCAGGGGGCGTTTCCTTTCTTTCCCGTTTGTTGCGCAAAAGCACCTGCTTTCAGGATGAGAATACTCGAGGAGGCCGCCGGTTGCAGAGTCTCAAAATCGATGACTCCCCGCTTTCGCAACAATATTCCACCGGGTAAATTTCCCGAATACATCCCACCCCAAACAAATTTTGTGCCCTTGTATCCCACTCAAAACAAAAACTTTGTGCCCTTCTATCCCAGACTGGGGAATAAGGGCACAAAACTTTTTTTTGAAGTGGGAACACGGGCACAGAATTTGTTTGAAGTGGGATATAAGGGCACAAAATTTGTTTGAAGTGGTATATAAGGGCACAAAATTTGTTTTGAGTGGGATATAAGGGCACGAAATTTGTTTTGAGTGGGTTATAAGAGCATTGCATCATGTTCTAATAGTCTCACAGGGAGAAGGTGTGCTGTAGCCCACACGAACCCGTGAAGGGCACTGCTGGCGCACGGCCAGCAGTGAAGCGAACGGGAAATAAGAAAGCGAAGTGTTCGAAACACGACGCTGCTCGCTGCTCCGTGTGTACAAGAAGACGTCTTCCCCCGGATACATGTTGCAGCCAACAGCACACGGGACACGAAGAGCGAAGCCATTGTCAAACGAGGCTACAGTCCGGACAGCGCGTGGTCACTACGGGCGGCAAGAAGGAGCGTCAGCTGTGGCGTGAGGAAGCCTACGGCCTGGGCCACACTCCGCAGCGCTCGATCAAATGGTCAAGGTACACGATGGTGAAATACAAAAAAAAGCAATCGTGGAAAGCTATCGGTCGTAGAGATACGATCGAGGACTGCCCCTCTGAAAGCTGAAGAATGAATAGAATGATCATGCATCAATCTAGGCTTGACACGATACATCCATGCATGCATTCTAACACGAACCCACGCACAACATGTCATAGGATAGGCTGCAGGACCACTGGTGCAGTCACTCAGGTGGCTATACCTGGGACACCCCCCGGGGTGTCCCGTCCCCGGTTTTACCCGGTCTCTGCCGTTTACCCGTTCCAGCTTGTTCCAGCTTAGTTCAACATTACTCCAATTTACGGTACTTTTATACGCACACCACCCCATAAGGAACCAACTGCACCACCTGTTAAACCTCGGCGACAAAGATCTCGCCAGCTACAACTTCGACCTCATGGGACGCACACGGATCAAGCGACTGCTTAACTGACTTATCGCACATGCACCTCGCACCAATCTACCGCCTAGTGTCACAGCACTCGAAAGAAGCCTAAAATATTGACTCGGGGAGATAACACTCAACAAAAGTAATAACGGACGACGGGGCACAAGCAAGGCTCATCATCACGCACGGCAGTGAACACATCAACTCACTGCGTTTATACGACATCTTACAACAACCGGCGATCAAACGCGCTTGCCCAAAAGAAGAGATCCTACAACGCACTTAAGTCTCCTTCCGACCGAACCCCCACCCACCAAGGCACAAAAGAAAACCCCCTACCCAATCCCAAGCACCCCCTAAACGCGTTCGGGGACTTCACAAGGTTTCACAACGGAGTGACACAACACCCGAAACGAGCTGCACCCTCTCACTTTTCTCAACCCCCCGCCGTACTCAAGCCTCTACGGTCAACCGGAGACTTTAAAATACCGACCTTCTAATCCACAAATATCGCTAGAAAAGTCGTATGCCCGGTATGCGGGGGCCGGAAATGAGGTATGCCACGCCGCTCATGTTCGCCAGCGCGGGGGGCCACCTGGCTGTCGTGCGGCGGCTGCTGGAAGCCGGCGCCGACGTCGGCTGGCCCGACTGGCGCAGCCCCCTCACCTACGCCAGCGGCAACGGCCACGAGGGGGTCGTGCGGGAGCTGCTGCGGGCGGGGGCCGCCGCCGACGACATCGACTGCTCCTTGGTCGCGGCCTGCCGCGGGGGCCGCGGCGCTGTCGTCGACCTGCTGCTGGCCGGTGGCGGCGGTCCCGGCAGCCGCTTCGGCGACGACGAAACCGCGCTGGTGACAGCGGCCGGCCAGGGCGACGAACGCATCGTCAGCGCCCTTCTCTCCGCCGCCGCCGTCGACCAGGAAGAACTGGACGCGGCGCTGCTGCGGGCGATCAAATGGTCAAGGTAATCGGGAAGACACGATGGTGAAATACAAAAAAAGGCAATCGTGAAAAGCTATCGGTTGTAGAGATACGATCGAGGACTGCCCCTTTGAAAGCTGAAGAATGAATAGAATGATCATGCATCAATCTAGGCTTGACACGATGCATCCATACATGAATTCTAACACGAACCCACGCACAACATGTCATAGGATAGGCTGCAGGACCACCACTGGTGCAGTCACTCAGGTGGCTATACCTGGGACACCACCCGGGTGTCCCAGGTTTTACCCGGTCTCTGTCGTTTACCCGTTCCAGCTTGTTCCAGCTCAGTTCAACATTACTCCAATTACGGTACTTTTATACGCACACCACCCACCCACCAAGGCACAAAAGAAAAGTCGTATGCCCGGTATGCGGGGGCCGGAAATGAGGTATGCCACGCCGCTCATGTTCGCCAGCGCGGGGGGCCACCTGGCTGTCGTGCGGCGGCTGCTGGAAGCCGGCGCCGACGTCGGCTGGCCCGACTGGCGCAGCCCCCTCACCTACGCCAGCGGCAACGGCCACGAGGGGGTCGTGCGGGAGCTGCTGCGGGCGGGGGCCGCCGCCGACGACATCGACTGCTCCTTGGTCGCGGCCTGCCGCGGGGGCCGCGGCGCTGTCGTCGACCTGCTGCTGGCCGGTGGCGGCGGTCCCGGCAGCCGCTTCGGCGACGACGAAACCGCGCTGGTGACAGCGGCCGGCCAGGGCGACGAACGCATCGTCAGCGCCCTTCTCTCCGCCGCCGCCGTCGACCAGGAAGAACTGGACGCGGCGCTGCTGCGGGCGATCAAATGGTCAAGGTAATCGGGAAGACACGATGGTGAAATACAAAAAAAGGCAATCGTGAAAAGCTATCGGTTGTAGAGATACGATCGAGGACTGCCCCTTTGAAAGCTGAAGAATGAATAGAATGATCATGCATCAATCTAGGCTTGACACGATGCATCCATACATGAATTCTAACACGAACCCACGCACAACATGTCATAGGATAGGCTGCAGGACCACCACTGGTGCAGTCACTCAGGTGGCTATACCTGGGACACCACCCGGGTGTCCCAGGTTTTACCCGGTCTCTGTCGTTTACCCGTTCCAGCTTGTTCCAGCTCAGTTCAACATTACTCCAATTACGGTACTTTTATACGCACACCACCCACCCACCAAGGCACAAAAGAAAAGTCGTATGCCCGGTATGCGGGGGCCGGAAATGAGGTATGCCACGCCGCTCATGTTCGCCAGCGCGGGGGGCCACCTGGCTGTCGTGCGGCGGCTGCTGGAAGCCGGCGCCGACGTCGGCTGGCCCGACTGGCGCAGCCCCCTCACCTACGCCAGCGGCAACGGCCACGAGGGGGTCGTGCGGGAGCTGCTGCGGGCGGGGGCCGCCGCCGACGACATCGACTGCTCCTTGGTCGCGGCCTGCCGCGGGGGCCGCGGCGCTGTCGTCGACCTGCTGCTGGCCGGCGGCGGCGGTCCCGGCAGCCGCTTCGGCGACGACGAAACCGCGCTGGTGACAGCGGCCGGCCAGGGCGACGAACGCATCGTCAGCGCCCTTCTCTCCGCCGCCGCCGTCGACCAGGAAGATCTGGACGCGGCGCTGCTGCGGGCGATCCTCGACGGGCATGCCGCCGCCGCGCGGCGGCTGCTGGCCGCCGGCGCGAGCCCGGATGCCGACGACTGCAGCGAGACGGCGCTCATCTCGGCGTGCCGGGAGGGGCGAGCCGACGTGGTCAAAGATCTCATCGCCGCCGGCGCCGGCTTGGAAGCAGAGGACAGGGAGGACGGGTACACAGCCCTCCTCGTCGCTATCAACGGCGGCCGCGACCGCATCGTCGAAGCCCTCCTCGCGGCGGGCGCCGACGCGAACGTCGGCGACGACGAGCACTGGGCAAGGCCCCCCCCAAGGTTTCTAACACTCTGTTTTCCCTCTACTTGGCGGGCACCAAAAATCTTCCGGAGTTTTGTTCACAACTCCAACAAGCGAACTTTCACTCTAAATTTTTTCGAGACTGGAGGTCCTATGAACACGCAATGTGAAGACTAGCCTCTATTCGAGCCAACCCTGCTTTTCTAAGTTGCGAAAAGTGTATTGTTTTTGGACTAGATACTAGTGTGGAGATAGCTTTTTCCTTCCCTACCAAAAGGCAAGGGGGTGGCAGAGTGAGCGGGCGTCGGCCTTCAGGCCGGTAGGCCCGGGTTCGAACCCCGCCCACCACACTTTTTTGGTCTAAGATTGTTTTCGAGGTTTGTTGCGTTTCGGGGTCTACTGTGCCCGAAATTTGCGTTTCGCGGAGTTTCTCAGTATCTCGCGTTGGGCACCACGGGAAACGGAGTCGGGGGTGTCTCCCCCCCGGGTACTGGCGCTAAACTTGCCACCACACGCCGAACTCAGCACAACAGAGCCCGAACTTTGCTTCGCCCGCACTTTGCTTGCTTACCAGAACTGAGCTTCGCCCGAACTCAGCTGCGCCCGAACTTTGCTTCACTGGAACTTAGCTTCGCCCGAACTTTGCTTCGCCCGAACTCAGCTGCGCCCGAACTTTGCTTCACTGGAACTTAGCTTCGCCCGAACTTTGCTTCGCCCGAACTCAGCTGCGCCCGAACTTTGCTTCACTGGAACTTAGCTTCGCCCGAACTTTGCTTCGCCCGAACTCAGCTGCGCCCGAACTTTGCTTCGCCCGCACTTTGCTTTGCTTCACCAGAACTTAGCTTCGCCCAAACTCAGCTGCGAACTTTGCTTCACCAGAACGGACTTAGCTTCACCCGAAATTTGCTTCGCCCGAACTCAGCTGCGCCCGAACTTTGCTTCACTGGAACTTAGCTTCGCCCGAACTTTGCTTCGCCCGAACTCAGCTGCGCCCGAACTTTGCTTCGCCCGCACTTTGCTTTGCTTCACCAGAACTTAGCTTCGCCCAAACTCAGCTGCGAACTTTGCTTCACCAGAACGGACTTAGCTTCACCCGAAATTTGCTTCGCCCGAACTCAGCTGCGCCCGAACTTTGCTTCACTGGAACTTAGCTTCGCCCGAACTTTGCTTCGCCCGAACTCAGCTGCGCCCGAACTTTGCTTCGCCCGCACTTTGCTTTGCTTCACCAGAACTTAGCTTCGCCCAAACTCAGCTGCGAACTTTGCTTCACCAGAACGGACTTAGCTTCACCCGAAATTTGCTTCGCCCGAACTCAGCTGCGCCCGAACTTTGCTTCACTGGAACTTAGCTTCGCCCGAACTTTGCTTCGCCCGAACTCAGCTGCGCCCGAACTTTGCTTCGCCCGCACTTTGCTTTGCTTCACCAGAACTTAGCTTCGCCCAAACTCAGCTGCGAACTTTGCTTCACCAGAACGGACTTAGCTTCACCCGAACTTTGCTTCGCCCGAACTCAGCTGCGCCCGAACTTTGCTTCACCAGAACTTAGCTTTACCCGAACTTTGCTTCGCCCGCACTTTGCTTTGCTTCACCAGAACTTAGCTTCACCCGAACTCAGCTGCGCAACTTTGGTTCACCAGAAATTTGCATCACCCACGCCCGAACTTAGCTGCGCACGAACTTTACTGTTCCCGAACTTTAACAGCTGCCTCCAGTCGTCGCCCCGCGCCGGCCTTTAGCCGAGCGCACGTACTTTCTACCAAGATATTTTGACCGAAATTATCGCCGAAATGAACGCCCAAAATTTAGAACCGACCGAAGAAGTTCACGACATCTTGGCCAAAAGTATTGCCGAAATTAACGCCCAAATTTTGAAGCCAAAAGTGCGAACAAAGACTTGCACCAAGCTGGTAGAGTCCGCTGCTGCCGGCGGTCCTCGACGGGCACGCCGCCGTCGCGCGGCGCGAGCCCGGATGCGGACGACTGGGAGTGAAACGGCGCTCATCTCGGCGTGCCGGGAGGGGCGAGCCGAGGTGGTCAAGGAGCTCATCGCCGCCGGCGCCGGCTTAGAAGCAGAGGACAGGGAGGACGGGTACATAGCCATCCCCGTCGCGATCAACTGCGGCCGCGACCGCATCGTCGAAGTCCTCCTCGCGGCGGGCGCCGACGCGAACGTCGGCGACCGAGGAGCACTGGGCACGCAGGCCTTCCCCCAGAAGATTTTGGACGCTCTCTTTTCACTCTATTTCAGCAAACCAAAACATCCTACCGAAACTCTTTGGCCGAGACTTTTGAGACCGAAAACTTCGACCAAAACTGTCACCGAAATTTTTGCCAAAAAAGATTGAACCCAAAAAAAATCGACCAAGAAATTTGCACTTGCGCTGGCCCCAAGCTAGTACACGCAAAAGATTTCTCCCCGCAGATCCTTCAGGCCTCTATGGTCTTGCGACGGCCGGTCCGTCGACACCGTCACGCCGCTGGTCCTCGCGTGCCGGCTGGGTCGGGAAAGCGTCGTGCGGCAGCTGCTGGTCGCCGGCGCGAAGGTGAACGCGGCGAACACGGAGGGCGACATGCCCGTCTTCGCTGCGAGCCTGCACGGCCACGAGCCGATCGTCAAGGAGCTGCTGGCCGCCGGCGGGAGCCCGGACAGCGTCGGCCGCAGCTTCCGGTCCTACGGCACCAAGGCGCCCGCGCTGGAGGCCGCGCACGGAGAGCGGCACGACGGGATCTTCACGATGCTGCTGGCCGCCGGCGCCGACGTGCGGCCCTGCGAGTCCTTCTGCCGGACCGAGGCGCTCGCGATCGCGAGCCGCGCCGGCCACGCCGGCGTCGCCGCCAAGCTGCTGGCCGCCGGCACCCGCGGGTTCTGCTCCCACGGGCACTCCCCGCTCGCGGCGGCGAGCGAACACGGCCACCTGCGCGTGGTCCGGACCCTGCTGGCCGCCGGCGCACCAGTCGACGCCCCTGATAAAGACACCGGCGAATCCCCCCTCGCCGCCGCCTGCCGCGTTGGCCACCGAAACGTCGTCCGCGAGCTCTTGGCCGCCGGCGCCCGCACCGACGCGTGGCGTGCCCGCAGCGTGGGCGGGAGCCCGGACGAGATCGACTGGTGGCTCGCAGTGTCGACCGGTGGCCTCCCCCCGGCGGGGAACCGGGCCCGCGGCGACGGATCGCGCGGGCCCGGGCGGCTGGCCAGCTTCGAGCTGGAGGAAGGAGAGGAAGAATCAGAAGAAGACTTCTCGTTCATCGACGACTTCCTGGAGTTCGCGCTGGGAGAAAGCCCGGACCGCGACGACGCCGGCATCCGCCGAGAATCGACCCCCCCGAAGCCCGCGCCGGACCCCCTCGGACCGCCAGCCTCATCCAGCGGGAAAGTAGAAGCCGGCTTGTTCGACGGCCTGCCGGAGTTCTCGTTGGGAGGAAGCCGGAAACGCCGCCGAGAATCGACCGGGCCGGGCCCCCTCGGACCGCCGGCCCCATCCATTAGCGGGGAGCCGGATGAAGCAGAAGCCGGCTTGTTCGACGGCATGTCGCAGTCCTCGCTGGGAGGAAGCATGTTCGACGGCATGCCGCAGTTCTCGCTGGGAGGAAGCATGTTCGACGGCATGCCGCAGTCCTCGTTGGGAGGAAGCCGGAAACGCCGCCGAGAATCGACCGGGCCGGGCCCCCTCGGACCGCCGGCCCCATCCATTAGCGGGGAGCCGGATGAAGCAGAAGACGGCTTGTGCGACGGCCTGCCGCAGTTCTCGCTGGGAGGAAGCCGGAAACACGCAGAAGCCGGCTTGTTCGACGGCATGCCGCAGTCCTCGCCGGGAGGAAGCATGTTCGCCGGCATGCCGCAGTTCTCGCTGAGAGGAAGCATGTTCGACGGCATGCCGCAGTCCTCGCTGAGAGGAAGCATGTTCGACGGCATGCCGCAGTCCTCGTTGGGAGGAAGCCGGAAACGCCGCCGAGAATCGACCCCCCCGAAGCCCGCGCCCGGACCGCCAGCCTCATCCAGCGGGGAGCCAGGGGGAGCAGAAGCCTGCTCGTTCGACGACCTGCCGTCTCAAGAACAAAAACCGATCGAAGGCAGCGTACTGTCCTCACCCCCGTTAGATGAACAAAACAGGGTCGAAGAAAGTGCACACAAACAAAGCCAGAAACGCAAGCACGCCGGTAGCTGCCAGCCCGCGTGCATCGCCCGGCAAGCGACCCCCCCGAAGCCCAGGCCGGGCCCCCGCGGGCTGCCAGCCCACGTCTGGGGGGATGCAGACGACTGGTCGTTCGACGAGCTGCTGGGCCTCGTGCGGCAGAAGGAAAGCCGCAACCGCGGCTTTCTTTCCGACGACGATTGCCGGTTTCTTTTGGACGACGACGACGACGTCGACTACGACGGATTTGGAAGCGAGGAAGAAGGGAGCATGGTTGGATGGCCAGCGCTCGTTGCCGAAGGCCCGGGCGCGGCTGAGCTGGGCCCCGACGGGCTGCCGAAGTGCGCCGGTGCGCCGGGGGTGGCGCGCGCCGATCCTTGCGCGTTGAACCTCGAGATTCACCGTGCCGGCTGGTACCATGTCCCGGACGGTGAATCCGACGGCGTCTCGCACACGGCCCTCGCACTCGCGAGCCGGGAGGGCCACGCGGACATCGTGAAGGAGCTGCTGGCGGCCGGAGCCGACGCGGACGCTGCGAGCGTGGACGGGTTCACGGCCCTCATGCTCGCATGCCAGGCCGGGCGCGCGGCCGCCGTCGACGACCTGCTCGCGGCCGGCGTCGGTTTGGACGCGGCGAACGACGCCGGGGACACCGCCCTCACCCTCGCCCTCGAAAACGAGCACGTGGGCATCGCGAGGGACCTGCTGGCGGCGGGAGCCGACGCAAACGCCGCGAACGCCGCCGGCAGCACCGCCCTCATGATCGCAGCCGAAGCCGGCCAGACGGACGTCGTGAACGTCCTGCTGGCGGCAGGTGCCAACGCGAACGCTGCGAGCTCAGCCGGCACGTGCCCGGATGAAAGATGTTTTTCAGACTTCGCGAACGACGTGGCTTACGCAAACGCCAGCACCGCCCTCATGCGCGCGGGGGATAGAGGCCACACGGACGCCGTGAAGGTCCTGCTAGCGGCCGGGGCCAACGCAAACGCCGCGGACGCAGCCGGCGGCACCGCCCTCATGCTCGCGGCTGGAAGAGGCCACTCGGGCATCGTGAAAGTCCTGCTGGCGGCCGGAGCCAACGCAAACGCAGCGAGCACAGCCGGCGGCACCGTCCTCATGCGCGCAGGGGAGGGAGGCCATCTGGGCATCGTGAAAGTCTTGCTGGCGGCCGGGGCCGACGTAAACGCTGCGAGCGCAGCCGGCGGCACCGCCCTCATGGTCGCAGGTGAGAGAGGCCACGCGGACATCGTGAAAGTCCTGCTGGCCGCTGGGGCCAACGCAAACGCCGCGAACACAGCCGGCGGCACCGCCCTCACGCTCGCCCTCCAATACGAGTACGTGGACATCGCGAGGAACCTCCTGGCGGCGGGAGCCGACGCGAACACCGCGAACGCTGCCGGCAGCACCGCCCTCATGCGCGCAGG
Source organism: Diplonema papillatum (assembly GCA_030068145.1). Lineage (NCBI taxonomy): Eukaryota > Euglenozoa > Diplonemea > Diplonemida > Diplonemidae > Diplonema > Diplonema papillatum. The sequence continues at coordinate 171,476 of JAPJBO010000222.1, read as the reverse complement.
GGAGAGAGGCAACATGGGCATCGTGAACGTCCTGCTGGCGGCCGGGGCCAATGCAAATGCCGCGGACGCAGCCGGCAACACTGCCCTCATGCTCGCAGGTGAGAAAGGTCACATGGGCATCGTGAGAGTCCTGCTGGCCGCCGGGGCCAAGGCAAACGCCGCGAACGCAGCCGGCAGCACCGCCCTCATGCGCGCAGGCGAGAAAGGCCACGCGGGCATCGTGAAAGCCCTGCTGGCGGCCGGGGCCAACGCAAACGCCGCGAACGCAGCCGGCGGCACCGCCCTCATGCTCGCCCTCGAAAAGAAGCACGCCAGCATCGCGAGAGACCTGGTGGCGGCCGGGGCCAACGCAAACGCCGCGAACGCCGCCGGCAGCACCGCCCTCATGGTCGCAGCTGGATCCGGCGACGTGGACGTCGTGCACGTCCTGCTGGCCGCCGGGGCCAACGCGAACGCTGCGAGCCCAGCCCGCGCGGGTGGAAGATACCGCGCCGACTTCCGTTACGCAGCCGACGGATCCTGCAGCACCGCCCTCATGCGCGCAGCGGAGCGAGGCGACACGGACATCGTTAACGTCCTGCTGGCCGCCGGGGCCAACGCGAACGCCGCGGACGCAGCCGGCAGCACCGCCCTCATACACGCGGCTGGAAGGGGCCACGCGGGCGTCGTGAAAGTCCTGCTGGCGGCGGGCAGCGACGTGGAAGCCCGGGGCGCGGGCGGCGAAACGGCAGCGATCGCCGCGCGCCGCGGGGGCTACGGCGCCGTCGCCGCCGACCTACGACGGGCGGCGGGCGCCGCCCGTCGTGCGCGAGCTCGTGGCGGCCGGGGCCGCCCCGCACGGCGAGCGGGTGGACGCCCGCAGAAGGGCCAGCCTGCGGCGGCTTGGAACGTTGCAAGCCAGCCTGCGGCGGCTTGGAACGTTCCGCTGTTACCGCCGTTAGCAGCCCCCAAGCACACAGCACCGCGGTGAAAAAAATACAGGGGGCTAGTCCCTCAAGGTTTCACACCGCACTTTGGGAGCCGTACACTCCCGTTTTCCACCTTTCCCCCCCCCTCTATTTTTGCATCCCTGTCGAATCCCTGTCCTATACAACATCTTCCTCGAAGAAGACTTGATGCCAGCGGAGAGGCAGTGCTCTGCTTAAGCATTGAGCTAAGATTTCCCCCCCCCCACGACGGAGTCCAACCCGGAAGCTGGGGCTAACGCAAACGCCGCGAACGCAGCCGGCAGCACCGCCCCCATGCGCGCAGCTCGAAGGGGCCACGCGGGCGTCGTAAGAGTCCTGCTGGCGGCGGCCGGCGGCGACGTGGAAGCCCGGGGCGCGGGCGGCGAAACGGCAGCGATCGCCGCGCGCCGCGGGGGCTACGGCGCCGTCGCCGCCGACCTACGACGGGCGGCGGGCGCCGCCCGTCGTGCGCGAGCTCGTGGCGGCCGGGACCGCCCCGCACGGCGAGCGGGTGGACGCCCGCAGAAGGGCCAGCCTGCGGCGGCTTGGAACGTTGCAAGCCAGCCTGCGGCGGCTTGGAACGTTCCGCTGTTACCGCCGTTAGCAGCCCCCAAGCACACAGCACCGCGGTGAAAAAAATACAGGGGGCTAGTCCCTCAAGGTTTCACACCGCACTTTGGGAGCCGTACACTCCCGTTTTCCACCTTTCCCCCCCCCTCTATTTTTGCATCCCTTTCCAATCCCTGTCCTAGACAACATCTTCCTCGAAGAAGACTTGACGCCAGCATCACCCATGCATGAGAGGCAGTGCTCTGCTTAAGCGATCGCCGCGCGCCGCGGAGGCTACGGCGCCGTCGCCGCCGACCTACGACGGGCGGCGGACGCTACATGAACCTCACCAAAGCAGGTGAGTTCCGCTAGTGCGCACAAACAAAAACGGATCTGGCGCTTCCTTTGTTTGTGCGCACTTCCTTCAAACCTGTTTTGTTCCTCTAACGGGAGTGAGGATAGTACGCTGCCATCATTCTGTTTTTGTTCGTTGACAAATTGCATTTGTTAGACCCAGAAATTTCCGAGACAGCAGCTTCCTCGAGAAGACTTGATGCAAACATCAACCATGCATGAGAGGCAGTGCTCCGCCTAATACGGGGCAAGGTTTCATACCCCGCTTTGGGTGCCGTCCACTCCCCTTTTACCTTTTTCTTTTTTCTAGTTTTTACCTTTTTTCTTTCTATTGTACCTGCTTTGTAGGAAATGCTTGAGGAGACTGCCAGTTGCGAAACATCATAGGACTATTGCAACAATATTCCAAGATCATAGGTACATGTGCTGTAGCCCACACGAAACACAGGTAAATCTGGGTTTAGTGGTGGGCGTAAGCGTTCAACAAAAAAGACCGTAGTTGTATTGTTTTCTCCCCCTCTAGCCTCCTTCGAAACGAGCGCAAGGCAGTCCCTCGAGTATTTTTAGCCATACTTCAAGTATTCCTTCAACTCTCTTGCCTTTTCTTTCTGCGTCGTCCGTACAGCGCAGGTGCTGGTGAGAAAGCGGCGATTGTGACGAACTTTACGCAGCGGGCTCGGGCCGTGTCGGTGCCACGCCCAGGTGCCTTCGCTTTAGAGCGAAGAGACGAACAGCGCATCGTTTTGTCTATGGTAACAAGCTTGCTTGTCTATATCAAAAAGTGTCGGATGGCAGCGTGCTGTGTTAAATCACTCAAAACAGGGTTTACACACGTACGCACAAACAAAAGATATGCCGGCTGTGCCTACCCTAGAACAAAATGGATCTACCGAACGTAGATTGGGATACCATCCCAGTCGTACTATATCCGGCGAGCCGCCCTGGCTGCTGTGGGACGAAGACAATGCGTTTTTTCCCCATCATGCGAAACCGCCCATGATGTCGCCAACAGACGACACTTTTCGCGTTGTGGCGGCGTTTGTATCGCCTCATGCCTGCGGATAGGTTCACTTCTGCGAGCACGTGAAGGACGGGGCCGTGAAGCTGAACAGCAAGGAGTACCGAATCGACGACAGCGTCTCCCTCGAAAGCCGGGAGACCACGGGAAAAGAGCCACCACGGTCGACCTTAGACTTAGAAAAGACCGGGTTTCAGGAAGCTCGGAAAAGCCACTGCGATAAACAACCCGCCCTTCATGTGGCCCTTTCTTGCTCTAAGAGAACCCATGTAACAACGGTCACACCGAGACCCTAAACGCCCGGAATTTCCAGCGAACTTTAACTCTGGAAAAGGACCACCCTTCACCTTCAATCCACAGCAGGAGGTCCCCCCCTCTTTCCCCGCCGCTTCCTCCACACTTCGGAACCACAAAGCGAAGCAAAGCCCGAGCAAAAGAGAAGGGTAAAAGGAAAAAGGGAAACACAAGAAAAAGAAAAAAAAAACAAAAAAAGAAAAGATGGTTCTCTCCGTAAGAGAGCCGACGGAGGACGAGAAGGTCCAGATCTGCGAGCACGTGAAGGACGGGGCCGTGAAGCTGAACGACAAGGAGTACCGAATCGACTACAGCGTCTCCCTCGAAAGCCGGGTGACCACTGAAAAGAGCCACAAGAAGAGGGTCGAGAAGGTGACCACCAGCTCGGGTGCCGACGTCATCTACTTCGAAGTCACGCAGGAGGCGGAGGAGGACGCCGGGAAGTCTGCCCAGCTGCCGCCTGCCCTCACCAAGGAGCCGGTGCAGCGCAAGCAGTGCGTCTTCTTCAACAAGGGAACCTGCAGGACGGGCAACGCCTGCGAGTTCGGCCATTTGTACCAGAAGCCGCGACCGTTCAAGAAGGCATAGAACCCCCCCACACGGTGTACGGGGGGAAGGGGTTCCCGGATTTCTTTTTTAAATTCTTCCTTTTTTTTTTTTTTTTTTTTACATTTTACATAAGCGCCAGCTTGGAAGGAAATGCTCGACGATGCTGCCAGACAAAGAACCGAAGGGATCCCAACTGCTGTAACTACCGAACCACGTGTGTTGAACGGACGTGATGTCATGCGTGTCTACCCCTACACGACAAACCACGCAGCGTGAGAAAGCAACATACGGTGGTGTAAGCGAAGAACAAGTCAGATTGTGTTTGTATTGTAATTTCCCCCTCTACCTCTATATTTCCTCCCTTCCATTCGGAGTCGAAGCAGCTGCGTCGAGCATTTCTTTTGCCCATTAAAAATAAATAAAAAAGAACTCCGGTTTCAAGCGAACTTTCACCCTCCAAGCGCCCCCACCCTTCGTTTACCCCACTCAGCTTGACAACCAGGACTCACACCGCTGCCCTGTCTGTAGACACAGCTTCCGCGCTGCTGATGATGGTCCACCGATCGCGCCCTTTGGCTTCAGGACCAAAACCGCGTCTCTTGTCCAGCAAATTTGTTTTGTATAAGCACCTGCTTTGTAGGAAATGCTTGAGGAGACTGCCAGTTGCGATAGATCAAAGGAGGTAAATGTGCTGTAGCCCCCACGAAACACAGGTAAATCTGGGTTTAGTGGCGGGCGTAAGCGTTCAACAAAAAAAGGACCCACTTTGTAGTTGTATTGTTTTCTCCCCCCTCTAGCCTCCTTCGAAATGAGCACAAGGCGGTCCCTCGAGTATTTTGTTAAAGCACCGTCGGCGTGCGACGAGGGGCTTCGACTGAGGGCCTTGAGGCGGAGGGCGACAATCGTGCGCCGCCTGAGTGTTTTTGGTTCCCCGCTTGCTTCAGAAGCAAGGTTGGAAAGGGAACCGTTCGGCAACTTCGAGGACTCGGAATTGGAAAACAGATCGGAAACCGAGGATTTAAACACGGCCAGTCGAAGGACGATCCGTTTGGTGTCTTGCGACCTTTGTTTATTTGGCAACGAGGTTTTGGTGGCGCGCTTCAGTTCGAGAAAGGGAACAAGAAATAAGATGCCAAAATCAGTTTGCTCGCACTCTTACCCCAGGGTGCTCAATTCACTTCTCAGGCAGTTGGCCCACTCGAAAATGACCGCCCTGTTGCAGCGCATACAGTCACAACTAAAACGCCAATCTTTGATGCTATGAGCTCAGGTGTCCCCGGTCTTTCTGTTCCCGGCTTTTAAACACGGTCATGGAGGAAATCGAAAAAAAATCCCGAGCAATCGGATAGGGCCAAACAACTGTTCCCCTCGGCTCAACTGCGGTTGATCGAGGGTGACATCAATTGCACTTATCGGCGGCTGTCTTGGCTCGGAACGACGGAGACCGCGGCCTAACGCGATCGTCAATGAGAATTGCAGATGCGGAATGAGGCTCGTCAGGTCGTCGAACACATTAGCGGGCACGGGTTCGCCCGTGCCCATCAGCAGTTGAGGGTCGCTTGAAAACAGTGCACAGGCGATTCTTCCTCTTCCTGGTTCCCGTCGTCGCGACCCCCGGATAGTCTTGCGTTAACCGCTTGGTCATACCGAAGAGTAAACGGTCCAAACGTGACCTCCCGATGGCGTGTGCCCGAACAAAATTTTTTGTGCGTGCCGGGTGATCGGTTTCCCGCTTGTATTTACCCTGTGTATATTCAGGTAAGGAATTCTGACCAACCACCAAAACACGCTGTGCCTACGTCTTTTTTGGGCAACCCGCAAGATTGTTAGTACTAAAAACACAATAAACGCTATAAAAAAAAAAAAAAAAACGATGGGCACCAATTTTCCCCCAATACACCCCCAGCGAATCCTACGACTCTTCGAGTTCAGGGCCAGATTCTTTCTGGGCATTCGATCGCGACATTCAGAGCCATGCCCACTCCTCTTTTCCTCGGATTGGACAGGCGACGGATGCTCTGGCAGCCTGGGGTTCTTTTTGTATAAGCACCTGCTTTGTAGGAAATGCTTGAGGAGACTGCCAGTTGCGATAGATCAAAGGAGGTAAGTGTGCTGTAGCCCACACGAAACACAGGTAAAATCTGGCGTAAGCGTTCAACAAAAAAGACCCACTTTGTAGTCGTATTGTTTTCTCCCCCTCTAGCCTCCTTCATAATGAGCACAAGGCAGTCCCTCGAGTATATTTCGAGCCGGAACTCACACCTGGCGAGACGTCAGGGAACTATCCACATCTGTTGACCAATTTCGATCGGTGTCGGAATTTCTGAATTGCATACACCTAAAACGCCTCCTCCTTTTCGTGCTTTTTTTGTCTTTCGACCCCTTCTTTTTTCCCGCCCGTCTTCTTTCGTGGGCGGGGGCATGGGGGGAGGATTCCTTTTGATTCAGTTCGAACGCCAGTGTCTATTCCTTACGAAGAAAAGCCTGAAAACGAATTACATCTCTTTATTTATTTCTTTTCCGGTGCATGCACGGTGCACTAGTCATGCCATTTACTAGTCACTTACTACTGATCTTACTAGTCATAAATCTTACTAGTCATATGGCTACTGTCATGTAGTAAGAATGACTACTGCACCGCTGTGTAGTATTATGACTAATCAGTAGTAAGCACATTCAGTAGTAACATGACTAGTCATTGCGCTGTTTTTCAAACGACTAATGCACCATGTGTCTTTCTTTCACTTTGACCTTTTCTCTTTGGTCCTTTTTTGCCGTCCATCTCTCTCTCTCTCTTCGTTTTCTTCTCATTTTTGTACTGAAGGGAGCATTTCCGGAACAACGGGCATGCATCGTTGAACGTCTTGAATCCGCTCCGGAGAGGGTGCCCACGAGAAGAACAAGAATCGTTTATCCGAGTCTAGAGGTTTGGAACGTTCGAAGTTCTCGGATGTAGCTCTGGCGACCGATCCCGCTTTTCTCGGGCAGGTCATAGGGTACCCCTTTGTCCAGGACCATTTCTGTACCGTTATTTTGGGGTGCTTTTGAGCAACAGCAAGCGAGTATGGGCGAGTTCTTCCTGGCAAAAAAAAAGGTTCGGATTGCACAAACTCCCCGGCCTGAACAACACGCTTCTCCTCTGGACCCCCCAAGGGTGTGTCCCAACGCCCCGTTGTCCGTCAATGCTGATCAATCCCGTTGCACTGTCTGTCGGTGCAGAGCTCCGACTCCGGAAACGTTCCTCTCTTTCTTGCTCACTCTAACCACATACGGACGAACTACGCCATATGGCGTAGTTAATTCATTGATTCGCGGGTATCTGCAAGACGCCACGGGTGCCCGTCCTGGGTCACTTCCATGTGTATTCATTCAGCGTCGGGGTGCGCATTTGAATGATCTGCCGCGAAATCTTTCAAATGCGCCCTTCGATTCCCATTTTTGACCTACGAAACCCCCTTCTTGAGTATGACCCAAGGTTTGCCTTGAAAGGTCCATTTCCCCAAAAATAGCACCCACCCTCCGTCCGTATGTAGTTAAGACTTTGATGCTGGCGCCCTGTGCATGTTCGGGCAGTGCTCTCTGCCTAAGCATAACCCACCTCCCCCCCGTATCTTCCTGTGCTCTCATAGCATGGGTGGTATGGTCCTTTGGCAGAGTGAGCCGATGTCTCCCATCTCACCTTTAAAACACGGCTGGGTCACGATGCTCTTGACAGACGCTAGCGTCCGACAATTCGCACGCGCGTCGCAGTCGTTGGGGCTCGCATAGCATGGGTGGTCCTGGCCACTGTCCTGGCCGCTCCCATGGCTGTCCTCCACCAGGCACGCACTCTGATGGTGCTCCGCCTGATGTGTCCGCGGCTTGAAGGACCGAAATACAGTGCAGATGGGATGCGGTGTTGATCTACGCCATTCCGAAGCACGTTCTCGTGCCCTCCCCCCGCCGCCTTTCTCCGATGACTTGCGGACCAAGTCGCGCCGAAAGACAAGTAGTGAACAGTTACTTGTCCCCTTTCGCGTATCTGACCCCCTTTCCCGAGAGAGATCAGGGTAACGACCACGTTTCGGAACGATTGCCCTGGCTTTGCGGCCAATGAGGGGACATGCCTTCTCGCCAGCTTATGTGAAAAGATGCCGGGAACCTGGACGTCCAACCCTGGATCACCAACCTTTTCGATCGTGAGAAAAGTGCATGCTTTGGACAGACTTCGCAACCTTTCAGGCACCTTGCTGCATCGGCATCTCAATGAACACCGCACGCAGCCAACGATTCGTTGTCCGGTGGCTCATTGCACCGGCTTTCACGTTGTCCTCGCACATTTGTTTTGCCGCTTTTTTTTTCTTCCTTTTTTTCTTTTACTACCGCTTAGGTACCAGGGAAAGCCTGCTACACGGGAGCCAAGCTTCACGTGTTCGGCGGTACTGCAGAGCCACGGGCCTACGGGTCAAGTGGCTACCGATTTCCCAAACTAAAGCATCAAGGCTTGGCGCACCTTGGGGCTTGGCGCTCGCGCTGAAACACAAGCTCGTCGAGACGGTCAACCGCAGGGCAGAGCGGACGGGGTTGTGGCACTGTGCGTGCCTCCGACTCAAGCTTTGCAAGCTGTGGTTTGACCGTCACGTTCCTGGACCAGGAGCGGCCTTTTTTCTCTTTCTTTTCTCTTCTTTTACTCCCGCATTCCCCCTTTTTGCTTCCTCCTTCTTTTTTTTTCCTTTTTGCATTTTCCTCTGGTTTTTCAGCTTACCCCTTTCCTTGGCTCGCAGGCCCAGCCGTCTTCCGACGCACGATCGTGCCTAGAGTGTGAAAAGGGCGCAGCGAGCTCCAGTGCATGAACGTGGATGCGTCGGAAGCAACGATAAATAAGGGGGATGCCAGCCGCCCTTCAGAACACGTAAACATTTGAAGGACATCTTCACAGTGTTGAGAAGAGTACGCAACGACCTGAGAGCTATGCAGAAAACTGAGCTATGCAGCTAACTGGCGGTCGAGATTGAAGGCGCACACCGATACCTCATCCACGTGTAACCATCATCCTTAAGAATACGCAGCGTTTGAAGGACATCATCCTCACATTGATAAGAAGTACGCAACGACCTGAGAGCTATGCAGAAAACTGAGCTATGCAGTTAACTGAGCTACCATCCACGTGTAATCACCACCCTCCACCCTTGAGAACACGCAACGTTCGAAGAATATCCTCATGTTGATGAGAAGTACTGCAACGACCTGAGAGCTATGCAGTTAACTGAGCTACGCAGTTAACTGAGCTATGCAGTTAACTGGCGGTCGAGATTGAAGACGCCCACCGATACCTCATCCACGTGTAACCACCATCCTTAAGAACACGCAGCGTTCGAAGGGTATACTCATATTGACGAGAAGTACGCAACGACCTGAGAGCTATGCAGATAACAGGCGGTCAAGATCGAAAGTGCACAGCGATACCTCATCCACGTGTAACCACCATCCTTAAGAACACGCAGCGTTCGAAGGGTATACTCATATTGACGAGAAGTACGCAACGACCTGAGAGCTATGCAGATAACAGGCGGTCAAGATCGAAAGTGCACAGCGATACCTCATCCACGTGTAACCACCACCCTCCACCCTTGAGAACACGCAGCGTTCGAAGGACATCCTCAAGTTGATGAGTACGCAACGACGAGTCCCGAGAGCTATGCAGTTAACCGGCGATCAAGATTGAAGGTGCACACCGATACCTCACTCACGTGGAACCACCGTTCAGAACATGCAGCGTTTTGAAAGGACACGAATTGCAGGAATGGGTACAAAGCGTGCGTGTGCCAACGGTCGTTCAATCGCCCGTGGAGGAACTGGTATGGGGTTTCCTTCGTGTTCTTCTTCAGCGGGCTGGTGGTCGACCACTGGTCTACCACTCGTTTTGCAGTGGTCGCCATGGGAGAGACAGTGGTCGACCACGTGGGCGCAAGGCCCATGGGCGACCACTGTAAAACGAGTGGTCGAGCGCTGTCTGGCCTGTGGGCAACCACTGTAGAACGAATGGTCGACCAGTGGTCGACCACTAGCCGACCACTGGTCTACCACTCGTCTACAGTGGTCGCCATGGGAGACGACCACATGGGCCAGTCTGGCCCCTGGGCGACTGCTGTAAATCGAGTGGTCGAGCACCGTCTGGCCCATGGGCGACCACTGTAGAACGAATGGTCGACCACTGGTCAACCACTGTCTGGCCGTTGGGCGACCACGAGTGGTTGACCATTGTCTGGCCCGTGGGCGACGACTGTAGAACGAATGGTCGAGACTCTCTGGCCCATGGGCAACCACTGTAGAACGAACGGTCGACCACTGGTCAACCGCTGTCTGGCCGTTGGGCGACCACGAGTGGTTGACCATTGTCTGGCCGTGGGCGACGACTGTAGAACGAATGGTCGACCACTGGTCAACCACTGTCTGGCCGTTGGGCGACCACGAGTGGTTGACCATTGTCTGGCCGTGGGCGACGACTGTAGAACGAATGGTCGAGACTCTCTGGCCCATGGGCAACCACTGTAGAACGAACGGTCGACCACTGGTCAACCGCTGTCTGGCCGTTGGGCGACCACGAGTGGTTGACCATTGTCTGGCCGTGGGCGACGACTGTAGAACGAATGGTCGACCACTGGTCAACCACTGTCTGGCCGTTGGGCGACCACGAGTGGTTGACCATTGTCTGGCCGTGGGCGACGACTGTAGAACGAATGGTCGAGACTCTCTGGCCCATGGGCAACCACTGTAGAACGAACGGTCGACCACTGGTCAACCGCTGTCTGGCCGTTGGGCGACCACGAGTGGTCGACCATTGTCTGGCCCGTGGGCGACCACTGTAGAACGAATGGTCGACCACTGGTCAACCGCTGTCTGGCCGTTGGGCGACCACGAGTGGTTGACCATTGTCTGGCCGTGGGCGACGACTGTAGAACGAATGGTCGAGACTCTCTGGCCCATGGGCAACCACTGTAGAACGAACGGTCGACCACTGGTCAACCGCTGTCTGGCCGTTGGGCGACCACGAGTGGTTGTCCATTGTCTGGCCCGTGGGCGACGACTGTAGAACGAATGGTCGAGACTCTCTGGCCCATGGGCAACCGCTGTAGAACGAACGGTCGACCACTGGTCAACCGCTGTCTGGCCGTTGGGCGACCACGAGTGGTCGACCATTGTCTGGCCCGTGGGCGACCACTGCAGAACGAACGGTCGACCACGGGTCAACCGCTGTCGGGCCGTTGGGCGACCACGAGTGGTCGACCATTGTCTGGCCCATGGGCAACCTCGACCACCGTCTGGCCCATGGATGACCGCTGTCCGGCCCGTGGGCGACCAGCCGTGTTATCCAGATTGCGTCCGAGGTTGACATCCGAAACTGGCACCTCACCGCAATGTGCACGAGCGGCGGGGGACCAGCATTTTGGCACAACCGGCGTGGTCTCGAAATGACTTCGAAAAAGGGAGACACGACAGCCGTCCAAGTCTGATTCCGTGCCACTTTTACAGTCCGAAACATCGTATATCATGGCAATCAGTTCCGACCGAACAAGTGGCGAATTCACAGCATGTCTTCAATGAATGCCCCGACGTTGGGTGTTTACAGCCAGGGGGCTCAAGTCAAAAATACTCTCTATGAGCTATATCGAACTCCGAAGTATCTCTAGAAAGGAGGCTGACTGCTGGAGGCAATATGTGCCCAGCGTCTGAACTAGAAAAGGAGGCAATATGTGCCCGACGTTTAAGCTAGAAAGGAGGCTGTGTATGAACTAGAAAGGAGGCATTACGTGCCCAACGTCTGAACTAGAAAAGGAGGCTGTATGCGCCCAACGTTTAAGCTAGAAAGGAGGCTGTATGTGCCCAACGATTCTACTACAAAGGAGGCCTTATGTGCCCAAACGATAGAACTAGAAAGGAGGCTGTATGCGCCCAACGTTTACGCTAGAAAGGAGGCTGTATGTGCCCAAAAATTAAACTACAAAGGAGGCCCTATGCGCCAACGATATAACTAGAAAGGGGGCTGTTTGTGCCTAACGTTTAAGCAAGCGAGGAGGCTGTACGTGCCCAACGACCAAAGTCGAAAGGAGGCTGTATGTGCCCAACGATTAAACTACGTATATATGCACTCAACGATTAAACTAGAAAGGAGGCTGTATGCGCCCAACGTCTACACTAATAAGGAGGCTGTATGTGCCCAACGATTAAACTAGAAAGGAGGCTGTATGTGCCCAACGATTAAACTAGAAAGGAGGCTGTATGCGCCCAACGTCTACACCAATAAGGAAGCTGTACGTGCCCAACGATTAATTTTCTCTCGACTCCCTCTGGCTGAAAGAGGGCGGTTACCGTGATATCCCCACCATTACTCGACGTTAGCTGCGATGGGAAGTCGACGGCCCGGGTAAGCCGCTGGCCTGGAAAGCCAGCAGGCCTGTCCGGCTCGCCGGCCTTGTCTCTTATCAGACGGAGCCCCGCCTGAGCGGGGCGCGTTGCGTTCCCGGCCGCCGAGTAGGGCAATAGATGCGGATGACGCGGTGCGCGGCCTTGCATACCGTGCGGAAGAGAACGATGTTCTGGAGGTCGGCAAAGACTTCAGAGGCGGCCGGATCGGCTGAATACAGGGGTTCAGCATCACTTCGTCCCTTGCTTCAGCTCTTGTCGACACTCCATCCTCCGACTTTCCGGACCAGGTCCCGCTGGGTCCCCGCAAAGATTACGCGTACACCATACGCATACGGGTCGACCACCGATGTTACTGTGAACAAACCAGCGTGCCCAAAGCAGGCGTTCGCCGTGAATGATAAAACATGGAATAACAAGGGATCGATTCTCTCGACTCTTTTTGTTGGTCTCTTACCCCGAGAAGGAATAATCAAAACGAAGCTCTTAGCGGTTCTCTTTTGAGTTTCGTCAAAGGCCTCGTTGCGTAGCTCTTTCGCGCCGCCTTTCCTGCGAGTGAGTGCGGAGAGTACAGCCATCCTGGGAGTTCCCAAAGCCCGCCCGTCCCAGTAGAGTCCCTTCCGGAACCGATCTAGGTTGGTCCTGGCCCCGGAGTTGACCCAGGTGCTTGCCGCCACGTACGGACAGACGGCGTGTCTCCTAGAACGCTTAGGCTCCTCGATCGCCTTCATGGCAATTGTTCGACCGATCGCCTGCTGGCCGTTCTTCCCCCTGCACACGCGGGCTGACACAACCTTCTGGACGTCGTCCACCGTCATGTCCGCGTCGACGAACTCGTTAACCCACATGCGGAAGAAGAACATGGCCACGCTGGCAGCGACGACTTCGTGGTCCTCCCTCGTCACCGCCCGCCAAGCCAGTTTTCCGATCATCTCGGTCCCGATCGGCCAACAGTCTTCCTCTCCGGCTCCTCTCTTGAGTGGTTGGCGAGCTTCAGGTAGTCCTGGTTCGCCGCGGGCAACCCTTGGGAATTGAGAGCGCTGTGTGTGCGTACATGCGAGATGTATCACTTTCCTGTGGTGGGGTGGCTGCAAAGCTTCATGACGCCGCCGAAGGCCTCCCGCTTCATCACTCACGTCGGCCAAGGCACCAGACCCTTCCTCACGGAAACCTTCATAGGCTGCTGAGGCCGACAGGCGCGCGGAGCATGTGGACACTGCATGCATTCCATTCCTTATCGCGTCCCGCGCTTCCTCCGTGACTCCGACCAGCACACCTGTCTCCCCATCCCTGATGAATGTGAAAAGCAAACTCGACTCCTCTACAGGTCACTCTGGTCACTAAACCAGAGGACCACCTGACCATTCTCGCCTTATTTCCAAGCGGAATAACGCACTTCTTTGAACCTCATTCGCAAGATATCCCCGAGGAAATCGCACAGGGGGTCCTTCAGGCACCGGTTCTCGTCACCAGGAACATCAAAGTAGTGGGGCGACCGGATACTCCTCGGAGAGATGGTCCCTGCATTCTAACTCGTCTCTCTCTCTCTCTCTCTCTCTCCTCTCTCTCTCTCTCTCTCTCTCTCTCTTCTCTACTCTCTCTCTCTCTCTTCTCTCTCTCTCTCTCTCTCTCTCTCTCTCTCTCTCTCTCTCTCTCTCTCTCTCTCTCTCTCTCTCTCTCTCTCTATTTCTGCCCGACGAAGGTCGCATTTGAAATAGCTGTGCCATATCTTTCGACCACTTTCGATAAGTATTTGCTTCGTACATGCACAGGAATAACCTTGTATTAAACGACGCATATATGCGTCGTTCGTCCGTATGTGGTTAACTAGAAAGGAGGCTGTATGTGCCCAACTTATGAACTAGAAAGGAGGCTGTAAGTGCCCAACGATTAAACTAGAAAGGAGGCTGTATGTGCCCAACGTTTAAGCTAGAAAGGAGGCTGTATGTGCCCCACGTACTTGTCATACGTGTGACACGTACATGTGACAAGTACATGTATTTGTCATATTATGGCAAGTACTATGACAAGCATAGCTATTACGCCGAGAGAAAGGTTGTTTTACTGCCTGTCACCTGACTTTTCTGCATCCTTGAGAGCTACTTTTCTTACACGCATAGCTACTTTTCTTACACGCAAAACTACTTTTTTTGCATGGGTCACAAAATTTCTTCACTCCATTATGTCACGCAAACGCTCATTATGTCACGCAAACGCTCATTATGTCACGGCTCCAAAAATATGGGACAGCACAAAAAAATGAGGATGTGTGATGCACATAAATGACACAAAAGTGAATAAAAATCTCTATTCCACAAATAACGCTAAAAATGGTCGCCAACCAAGTAAATGACTGATGCACAACCGAATTGAGTCGGAACACACGAGGAATGCTGTGCTGATGACGAAAGAGAAGGAGAAAGAGCGGTGCGAGGTGGTCCTCTGAGAGCTACTTGTTAGAACGCTTTGGTGCTGCCTTTGCTGCCATCTTTGGCGCTGCCATCAGTGCAGACGGAACGCCAATGGTGATATTTGCACGTTCACAAATGTACGAGAACGAATTGTTGCAGGAATTCACAGCAGACGGGGGTTTCCTGAAGGGAACTGCACCAAACGGGGCAAGGAATTCTCTGCAGAAGGCAAAGCCTGAGGGACCTCAGGCACAGAGGTTCATCTCTCGACTCTGAGGCACTCCAGCCAGCTCTGTTTCTGCGCTTTGCTGGCGTCTAGGACTCCGGATGAGCTCAAAGTCGACTCGAACTGCTCAAAAATTCTGCGCGCTCCCTTATCGGCATAGTGGTCTGTCACCTTAGATGCTCGTGGTGTCAGGTTTTTTGTAACGGACGATTCGGGGCAAAAAGGTTTTCTCACGGCTTTTTTTGCATGAGGCCATATTTCAGCGCGTAAAAAATGGCTGGGGAGTGACTCAATTTTGTGACCGATGCAAAAGAATTATGTTTTCCACTGAATAGAGGAAAACGGCACTCTCGTTTTTTATTTTTTGGCCACTCGTGCCTCCCGGCACGTGGCCAAAAAATAAAAAACTCGAGTGCCTTTTTCCTCTATTAATCACAGTGAATAAATAGCTATTCTTACTCGCATAACTACTTTTCTTACACGCAAAACTACTTTTTCCACTTTCCCGACGACTTTTCTACACTGCTCATAGGCTACTTTTCTTCACAGGGCGGACTTTTCTTCACTGTGGGCACTTTTGGGTTTTCTGTACCAATTCAGGCAATTCCAACACAATCTTGGGTGGGAAGATGCCAAAGTCAAAGAAAAATGTTGTGAAACTCACTGTCAAAGCTCCGAAAACATGCTGCTGGGCATGGCGAGCCAGGCAAAGTACGAACGGCGCCACAATGACACCACACAGGGCTCAAAAGTCCTGTGCCACAAGCCAAAAGTGCACCTGTACCACAAGTCACAACTGCGCCTGTGCCACAAGCCGTACCAGGCCAAGCTCCTACGGTCGTGCACAACATTACGGTAGGCAGCGGTGCCACTGACCTTCAGCACTCAAGACGCATCTGGCATCACACCCCAGGAACAGCGTTCATGTGACACTGACTCGTGCTCTTCCGAGTAGATCACCCTTGTTTCTTCTTTCGACGACAGATCAGGCATGCACAAATACGTCTGGCAGTGGGACTTTGAGACACTGCGAGAGGCTACTTTTTGGCACAAGAGCAATGCGAAAGATGCCGTATTTGTGCATGCCTGACCTGTCGTCGAAAGAAGAAACAAGGGTGATCTACTCGGAAGAGCACGAGTCAGTGTCACATGAACGCTGTTCCTGGGGTGTGATGCCAGATGCGTCTTGAGTGCTGAAGGTCAGTGGCACCGCTGCCTACCGTAATGTTGTGCACGACCGTAGGAGCTTGGCCTGGTACGGCTTGTGGCACAGGCGCAGTTGTGACTTGTGGTACAGGTGCACTTTTGGCTTGTGGCACAGGACTTTTGAGCCCTGTGTGGTGTCATTGTGGCGCCGTTCGTACTTTGCCTGGCTCGCCATGCCCAGCAGCATGTTTTCGGAGCTTTGGCAGTGAGTTTCACAACATTTTTCTTTGACTTTGACATCTTCCCACCCAAGATTGTGTTGGAATTGCCTGAATTGGTACAGAAACCCCGAAAGTGCCCACTGTGAAGAAAAGTCTGCCCACTGTGAAGAAAAGTCCGCCCACTGTGAAGAAAAAAAGTAGCCTATGAGCGTGTAGAAAAGTCGTCGGGAAAGTGGAAAAACTATCTTCTCGAGGCAAGAAGATAGTTCGAGAAGTTGTTTTCTTGCACTCGAGTTTTCCAGATTGCCACTCGGGCCCCGGGGGGCCCTCGTGGCAATCCGGAAAACTCTCGTGCAAGAAAACAACTTTTCTCTCGGGCAAAAAATAGCTATTCTTGCACGCAAAACTACTTTTCTTACACGCAGGGCTACTTTTCTTGCACGCATAACTACTTTTCTTGCATTGCAGCACCTGACACTGGCAGAGAAGTCTGACGGCGGTCCTGTTCGAAGCAACGTCCTGCAACCTGGTTCGCTGCCTTCGACATGTAGTCGATGTATTCCTGGGTGTCTTCGTGGTCCACCCAATAAAGGGTTGCAACTCCGGCAGGACCGCCCCCTTCACTGAGATGGCAAGCAGCCGATCTTCTCAGTGCACGGCCAGTGTGTGTCTCGATGTGGTCAAGTTTGTGGTGTTTTGCCAGCTGTTGGGGTGCCATGCTCATGCCGCTTCTCGTACTTGGCCTGGCTTGGCATGCCCAGAAGCTCGTCCTCACTCGTTTTGGCAGCCATGGAAGCGACATCCTTCGCTTTTGGCAGTTTTTCGCCCCTTGCTGGTTGCGAACCATGGTTTTGCACCGGGAAACTCAAAGTGCCTACACGTTAGAAAAGTCCGCCCACATGTTAGAAAAGTACGCCAAGAGCAGTGTAGAAAAGTCAGCGGACAGACAGTAACTGTACTTGTCATATGGTCGTTATCAGGGACAACCACAACCCGAAGATCAAACCCATAACTACAGTGACCCAGATATGAGGAACGAAGGGGGTACTGTAATCTTCAGCTTGACCCCTGCTTTCTTGTCTGGGCGGCTTTGGATTTACATCTGAATGACACCTCAATACAAACAAAGTTGTCGACAACTAACACGTAAAAGAGTAAAACAAAACTACGTATACTGTTGTTCCGCATCAGTGAGTTTGCGGCATGCTTCTGCAGTTGGTGCACATCGTGGTTAGGCAACCCTTTCCCGCGTGAAGCGTTCAAAGATAAACCCTCCCTTCGGAAAGAGACAACTGCATCTGGGGCCTGCGGACATGGTCAACAGGATCGTCAATGTGTCACCACTTCGGATCTCTGCATCAAGCATTGTCGCAAAAAGATTTGCCTCCATTGGTCCTGTTATGTTGATGTACGCGCAGAGCAGTTCACACTACAGGGGCATCCGAGGTTTGTTAATAAACCTGAACAAGACCTAGAAGCGTAAAACGTGTAAAAAGTGGAAACTCATGGACGGTGCAGGAAAGTAATGAATATAAGGACAGGCTTGTAAAAACTGGCACTCTAAAACTGTACGAATGCAAGGACAAATTAGAAAAGTCGGAGCGGTTTACAATGGAGGCTGTCTGCCTACCTGGCTAGAAAGGAGGCTGCGTGTGCCCATTGTTGAACTAGAAGAGAGAGTATAGGTACAAAGGAGGCTGTGTGTGTCCATCGTTGAACTAGAAAGGAGGCTATTGGCCCGCTAGGTATAAAGGTGGCTGTATGTGCCCATCGTTGAACTAGAGGAGGCTGTCTCTCCACTAGTTAGAGGAGGCTGTGCGTGCCCATCGTTGAACTAGAAAGGAGGCTATTTGCCCGTTAGTTATAAAGGAGGCTGTATGTGCCCATCGTTGAGCTAGAAAGGAGGCTGTCGCCCGCCAGCTATAAGGAGGCTGTGTGTGCTTGAGTTAGAAAGGAGGCTGTGTGTGCCCATCGTTGAGCTAGAAGGAGGTTGTAGAAAGGAGGTTGTCTGCCTATCTCAACAAGAAAGGAGGCTGCGAGCCCATTGTCTTAATTAGTAAGGAAGTTGAAGTATGGCTAAAGAAGCTGCACACATCTTTCTGGACGACGCTTGTCGTCGACTTCCAGTGTATACAATACAGAGCGATATTCGCACCCACTGTACTCCCGCAGGATATGATGTTGCGTTCTCATAGTGGACATGGTCTGCCACCGTTGGTGCTGAACGCAGTACGAGGCATGTATCGGCAGCTGAGAAGGCGTTCCAAGTGCCGACTAAACTTGAGAAAGAGCTTTCCGCGACCGTAAGGACATGGTCTGCCACCATTGGTGCTGAACGCAGTATTGGCAGCTGAGAAGACGGCTCAAGTCGCCGACTGGACTTGGGAAAGTGTTCCAGGCGATCATGAGTACATGGTCTGACGAGGCATGCGTCGGCAGCTGAGGAGTCACTGGACTCCAGTGGCTACTCACTGGCGAGAGGGGAAAGATTTTCTCAGCCCTGCAAGCACAGAGGAATCCCGGTGGGTGTTTGTTGTGCCTGGCGGCATTCCCTCGTTGAATTGCAAAGAGGCGGTCCAAGTTGCCGACTGGACCTGGGAAACAGTATCAACGGAGTTTAGCAGGTCATCCGCCGAAGCGTGGTCTCCGTGAACGCAGTTTCTGGCGCCGAAGAGGTGAAGTGCGATCAGTCGGACAGACACCTTGGGGGAGAAAGTAAAATGGCGAGAGAGTGATGGTCACCTCGCGACGACCCCCGCGCAACTCGCTCCAGCCTCGCTTCTCGCCGAGCCGTGGCGACAAGCAGTGACTTTGGACGGAGAGGGGTTTGGCGACGGCACTTGACAGTAAGCCAACGCTTGGAAGAGCAAATGCACAGAGGTGAGGGCCGAATGCCCACCGAGCGAGAAGGAGGACGGTAGCGACCCTGAGAACACGGGTCTGCCGCCGTCAGTGCTGAACGCAGTACGGGGCATGCATCGGCAGCTAAATAATTCTCCGTCGGCTACTCACTCCTGCACTAGCGTGTGAGGAAATGGGTTTCCCCGCCCGGCCAGCAGCAGCACAGAGGAAGAGGAATTCTGGTGGGTGTTCGTCGTGCCTGGCAGCATTCCCTCGGCGGTCCAGGTTGCCGACTGGGAAACAGTGAAACAGTATCAACGGAGTTTCGCAGGGTTATCCGCCGAAGCGTGGTCTCCGTGAACGCAGTTTCTGGCGATCAGTCGGACAGACACCTTGGGGGAGATAGTAAAATGGCGAGAGAGTGATGGTCACCTCGCGACGACCCCCGCGCAACTCGCTCCAGCCTCGCTGCTCGCCGAGCCGTGGCGACAAGCAGTGACTTTGGACGGAGAGGGGTTTGGCGACGGCACTTGACAGTAAGCCAACGCTTGGAAGAGCAAATGCACAGAGGTGAGGGCCGAATGCCCACCGAGCGAGAAGGAGGACGGTAGCGACCCTGAGAAGACGGGTCTGCCGCCGTCAGTGCTGAACGCAGCACGGGGCAGCTAAATAATTCTCCGTCGACTACTCACTCCTGCACTAGCGTGTGAGGAAATGGGTTTCCCCGCCCGGCCAGCAGCAGCACAGAGGAAGAGGAATCCTGGTGGGTGTTCGTCGTGCCTGGCAGCATTCCCTCGGCGGTCCAGGTTGCCGACTGGGAAACAGTGAACCAGTATCAACGGAGTTTCACAGCGTTATCCGCCGAAGCGTGGTCTTCGTGAACGCGGTCGTGTTGGTCTGGGTAAGTTTCTGGCGCCGAAGAGGTGGCTTTGGGATGGAAGCCGGCAGATCCTTTGAAGTGCCATCAGTCGGAACAGGCCCCTTGGGAATAGTAATGGCGAGAGGGTGATGGAGTGAGAGAGGGGCGAGGAGTCACCTCACCTCCGACCCGCGTGCAACTCTCCCTCACTCAGCCTCGCTCCTCACCCAGCCGTGGCGGCAAGCAACGGCTTTGGACGGAGATGGGTTTCGCGACGGCACATGACAACGCTCGGAAGAGCAACTGAGCAGAGGTGAGGGCCGAATCTCCACCGAACGAGGAGGGGGACGGTAGCGACCCTGAGAACACGGGTCGGCTGCCGTCAGTGCTGAACGCAGTGCGGAGCATGCATCGGCAGCTAAAGAGTTCCCCGTCGGCTACTCACCCCTGCACTAGCGTGTGAGGAAAAGGGCTTTCCCCGCCCGGCCAGCACAGAGGAAGAGGAATCCTGGTGGGTGTTCGTTGTGCCTGGCGGCATTCCCTCGAAGAATCGCGAAGAGGCGGTCCAGGTTGCCGACTGGGAAACCGTATCAACGGAGTTATCCGCCGAAGCGTGGTCTTTCTGAACGCGGGGCCGCCGTCAGCGCTGAACGCAGTACGGGACACGCATCGGCATCTTCCGTCGGCTACTCACTCCTGATTGGGAGAATGCTGCTGGCTTTCGTGCGAGGGGCAACAGGGACCTCGAGCGCAATCTAGCAGGAGCGTGGGAGGCAAAGAACCTTCCCCGCCAGCACAGAGGAATCCTGGTGGGTGTTGGTATTCTAGCGGCACCTCGCGACGATCCGCCGCGCAACTCTCCTTCACCAGCCAGCTGTGGCACCGACGACAAAAAAGCTACCACAAGCGACGGACAGGTTTCGCGACGGCACATGTCAGGAATTGATAGCTAGCTTCTTGCCATTGCACTCAGATCTCGGCCTGAGTATCGAGGTTGCTACGCCATCCGAAGAAGTAGTTATCCATCATCGGAAAGGAGAGAGAGAAGTCAGGCAGAAACCTGTTAACTTGCTCATTAGAAGCAGTTTCGAAGTCCCGCCTCTACCCACCCGAATTATCCGGCTACTCGCTCCTTCATTAGCATGGGAGGAAAAAGACTTTCTCAGCCCTGTCAGCGCAGAGGAATCCCGGTGGGTGTTCGTTGTGCATGGCGGCATTCCCTAGAAGAATCGCAGCGAGGCGGGGTCCAAGTTGCCGACTTGACCTGGGAAACAGTTTGGCAGGGTTCTCCGCCGAAGGGTGGTCTTCGTGAACGCGGTCGTGGACAAGTATCTGGCGCCGATGAGGTGACGGGGACGACACCGAGCCGTTGCAACGACGAAGACGGGTCTACCACAAACAGCGGCTTTGGGCGGAGTGGGGTTTCGCGACGGCACATGGCAGTAACCCAACGCTCGGAGCAAGTGGGCGGAAGTGAGGGTCGAATGCTCACCAGATAACACGGGTCTGCTGCCGTCAGCGCTGAACGCAGTACGGGGGGTACGGGGGGCTGATGCAAAAATCGAAAATAGAAATGTCTGGCTGTGTTTGTCACAATCATCGGACACGGTGGGAAGAACACGACTTTCTCAGCCCTTCCAGCAGAGGAACCCCGGAGGGTGTTCGTTGTGCCTGGTGGCATTCCTTCGATGAATCGCAAAGAGGCGGTCGCCGACTGGACCTGGGAAACAGGTTCAACGGAGTTTCGCAAGGTTCTCCGCCGAAGCGTGGTCTTCGTGAACGCGGTCGTGTTGACCTAGATACATTCCTACCGCCGAAGAGGTGGCCGTGGGACGACACTGAGCCGGTGCAACGACGAAGACGGGGCTACCGCAACCGGTGGCTTTAGACAGAGAGAGGTTTCGCGACGGCACACGCAAATGGCGGAGGTGAGGGTCGAATGTCCATCGGATGAGGAGGGCAGTAGCGACCCCGAAAACACGGGTCTGCTGCAGTCAGTGCTGAACGCAGCACGGGACATGCATCGGCCGCTGAGGAATCTCCGTCGGCTACTCACTCCTGCATGGGGAGTATGCTGCTGACGAGGGGCAACAGGGGCCGCACGGCCGAACGAACGCAACCAGCAGGGAGGGTGGGAGGAAAATGATTTTTGGTGGGTGTTTGTGACTGGCGGCATTATCGCAAAGAGGCGGTTCAAGTTGCCGACTGGACCTGGGAAGCAGTTTCAACGGAAGTTTGCAGGATCATCCGCCGAGCGTGTTCTTCATGAACGCGGTCGTGTCGGTCTGGATAAACTCAGGTTGAAGAGGTGTTTTTGGGACGACACCGAGCCGAGGCAAGGTCGAAGGCTACTACAATGACGGAGGATTCTCGCGACAGCACATCACAGTAGCTCAACGCTCGGAAGAGCAAATGGGCGGATATTGAGGCCACCGAACGAGGAGGAGGGCAGTAGGAAAGGGAAACCGGGGAGTTGACGGATAGCAGGGACCAGGCGATCGAGAAGGCGGCATGTTCGAAATTTTTCGGTGCGAACACGTGTCGAACAGGATGAACAAGGCAACCGTGCGGCGAGCAGAAGAAGGAGAAAGCTCATGCATCGTTGGTGATTCCGAAGACGTTTCACGAAGTAGACGCAGAAAGCGGGTCAACAACCGCGGTTGAAAACGGCCTCGCATCGGATAGACGAGGCCGTTGCGCGTGTGTTATCCTGTCGCTGGTGGGGAAGTCAATTGGTGGGCTCACCGGTGGTCGTGCACTTCCGACGTCATGCCTTGGATGGCAGTCAACGGCGTGTCTTTCCGTGAACCTGAAGAGTACACGACGTGTTGGTCAATGAACTATACTAGTGAATACCAAGCAAACCCCCACTTGCAAATCACTTACTATTGAATTCTCTAAACCACATTAAACGCTAAAATTACAAGTACCCTCACTTGCAAACCATCATTTAGACGTTTACACGTGATTCTCGAGTGCTTATCAGGCAATTAACTTGAAACTCCACTGGAACATGTCTTTACTACACGGTGGGGTCCACCTCAGAAGCTGGTGTTTAAGAGGATGTACCCGAATCACATCCGAAAACGCGGGTTTATGCTACAACCAAAAGGCACACCCGAGAAGCGGGTCGCGCATCCGCTTTTTTAGCTTCATCTTTGGCTCCAGCTTCTGAGGCTAGGCTCCACTGTGAAGTGAAGACACTTGTCGTGTCACTTGCTACGTCGAGTAGAAAGTCGCCTGCTACGGCCGCCCATAGTTAGCACAGCCGGTCAACAGAGTGCAGGAGCGATGGTCGAGACCCTTGAAGGGGCAGGAAGCCGGCTCAGCCAAATGCTGCGTGCAAGTGCTGCAGAAAAGAAAGCGACCCCACGGCAGCAAGTGCAGAGAAAAGCATTTTAGGGTCGCGGAGAAAAGCGCGTGTGGAACGTGGAAGGGTGCTGTTCTTGGTGCACGAGTGCTTGACTGTTCGACGACTGCTTTGTGGCACCTGCTCTTGACTGCGCTCGATACTTAGCACTAGCGGAAGTGGCGGACAGGTGTGCTGCCACTGCCGGCCAACAAAAGAGGAACCCATGAGGGCGAACTTCGTAGATCTCGCTGCCAACGTTTGAAATTGAGGTCGGAATGGATCTGCCGCAATGTGGGCAGGCGCCGGGACGGGAAGAAGGAGAAGCGAAGGCCGTGAGTCAGAAGGCAGAAACGCATGGTGGGAGAGGGGTCGCGCACATGGCGAAACTGCATGCTGAAAACGCTTCGAGGAATCCGTGAACGGGAGCTAGTGCCGACAACGAAAAAAACGGGAAGGCTGGGGCTGCGATCTGCTCTGGAAGTGCGGAGGAGGAGGGTGCTGGGGGCATTCTGGAGACCCCTGCCGGTGCGCCACAATCGACGGTGCAATAGCACCCTTCTTCAGGTATCGACACAAACGATTGCTCTGCGCCGCCTCCAACCCACCTGTTCGGTTGTATTGGCCAGGTACTCAAGACGGCTCGGCGCGGTGCTGTGGTATGGGCAGGGATACGCAGCGGGGGCAAGAAGTCGATAGAAAATTATGCAAGAACGGAAGAGACATCGGTTGGCTGGAATCGTCGTCGACCGAGAAAGCATACTTTGACCCCTCTGCGTCTTCATTAGGTCCCGCATCCGACCCGCGCTATCTCCCGTGGAAGCAACAAAAATGATTGTGGAGAAGTCACACGTGGCTTTGTTGGGAGACGTACTGAGACAAGACAACAACAATAACGAGGCTCAACCAGCCATCACAGGACTGTCAAGAGTGGTCGTGTCGACAGGAAAGCCCTCGCCAACTCTGATTGTTCAGTATGAACCGGCTGAAACAACGCAGTTTGCAGTCGGAGATACCCAGGGACTCTCCGACTGGCGAATGGCTGTTGCTAGGCAGGGAGCTCTAATGGGCGAATGCGAGAGAGTTTTGTGCGAGCTGCGCAGGCAGGGCTTGAGACGGCAAGAGACGTCGATGGGAAGGCTGCGGAAGGATATTAGCGGTGCTGCACGGTGTGCTCCAGCACCGGACGGATGGGACTTAGCGGTGCAGCCAAAGTGTCGGGTGTGGGTACACCGGCAAACCCAGTGTGCGATACCATGTTGCATTAGTGTGTGGGCCTTTGAAGCGTGGATGGTGCCTCTCGCGCTGTTCTCCTTGAGGATCCTGGCTCATGCCAAAGCGCCGCCGCCCGGGTTAAGAGGTTGCGGCGTCAGGCGTGGGCCAGGGCCAGGGAGATTGTTCGGAGGGGTCACCACCCACCGTTCGTGGGCTCCGTTACTTCACTGTCCCCGGCTCTCCCCGGCCTTCGCCGTCGCGGAGGAGGGTTCCACGGCCATCCCCCCCCGCGCGGGGAATGGATTGTTGCCGTGGTCTTCGGTGCGTTCTTGCGACGTCCGTGCTGTCGATGTCGCTGCCGCGGCGCAGCCGCCGTCGGGCGGTTGGTTGACCCCCCGGTCTGCGCCCCGCCCGTTGCGCGTCGGCTTTCTTCTTCTCGGCGTTCGCTAGGACGTCCCAAAGCTGGCGGCTGCCGCTGCTGCGCGCGGCGGTGCGCCGCCCGGTCGTGTCTCGCCCGTGCTTCCACTTCTCGCCGCTGTGGGTAGTGGGTCTGCAAAAAAAGGTCACAAATCAACAACACCGGGCGGCCTTCGGAGCGGCGATGCGGGCGTTCAAAATCTCCGCCGTGCGGCACGTGCCGACCGCCGGATTGTTTTGTTGCACCTCTTCGTGCCCTTCATCTGCCCAACGACCAGTTCGCTGTCGCCTTTGACGACGATGGTGCGGGCAGGCGGCATGAGGTCCCGCATCAACCTCGCAACACGCTGATGAACCCGGCGTATTCCGCCACGTTGTTTGTCGCTCTCCCGGCGATGGGCTTCTCAACTTCCCACTGATTGACGCCTTTGTCGTAGAAGACCGCCCCGGCTCCCGCGACCGCGCCGTTGGTTCCGTTCCCCCGACTGCCGCCGTCGAAGAACGCCGCCGTGGCCTCTCCCGGCAGCGTGTCCGCCACGGTCCATCGCTCCTTCGGCTGTCGCTGCGCGGTGTTTTCCTGCCTCAGCTAATTGGTTGCCTTCGTGTGTGTTCAGGCCTTCGACTACCCTGAGCAACGCACTGTGACACCAGTAAACCCGGTGCAGATTTCCAGTGGACTTGCAGGTGACGCACCGCAACCGCACAGCTCATTCCCCCATCTGGTGCTGGGACACACCGTGAGGAAACCGGAGCAGCAGAAAGGAGCAGGAGGTGAAGACGGGATGTAGAGGCAAACAGCATGCCATCGAGAGACGAGGAATTGCAGGGGAAGCTGCAGGAGTCTCGCGAAGCGAATCTGACAAGGAGAACTGCTGCAAGACCCAATGCTCGCAATCGAGCGTAGTGGTTTGGGTTAGAATGCAAATAATCTTCGCCGGCGTCACGGCTACCTCTTCTCACGTGTTGTGCCATGCTTTCGCCTCTTCACTCTTGGTGCTTCGCTTCTCCTTCGGCTGCTCGTTCAGCTTCATACGGTTGCGCGTCGACATCTGCTTCTCGACGCTTGGGCGATGGCCGTGTTCTTCTGTGGAGCCGTCTGCCTGCTCGGGTTCTTCGGCTGCGCTCCGACGGATCTCCCTCTACGCCGTTTGGATTCCGGCTTCGATGCGAACGCGGAGGTCGTTCGTCGTTTCTTCGCTCGCGTCAGTGCCGTCTTTCCGACCTTCGCTTTCGCTCTGCTGCTTCCGGGAGCCCTAACACCATGTTCTGTCGCTTCGCTATCTTCGGTGCTGACGCAGGGCACTCCGGCTCCGTCTTCCTCTTCTTCGCTGTCGGTCCTTCTCCGGGTGATTCCCCATTATGCTATTAAAGTTTGCTAATTTCCCCATTATGCTAATAAAGTGCTGCTAATTTCCCCATTATGCTATTAAAGCGGTGCTAATTTCCCCATTATGCTATTAAAGTTTGCAAATTTCCCCATTATGCCATTAGAACATTTTTTTTGGGTTTTGGCGGGTTTCCACCCGTTTTCCACAGTTTCCCGCGGCCTCTACCACGAACATGTCCAACCTTTTCGGGAATGGCTTCCCGCAAACCCTTGTTACGTATGTGAGGATACGGCTAATAGCTTGCTGGTCATGAAATCATCAGTACACTCCTTCAGGAGTCCTTGGTTGGTCCAAGACATGCAGCATGGCCGACGAGAACACGTTCAAACCCGAAGTGCCCGCCCTGGCACTTCGGGTTTGACCCGGCGCCCATCATGGCCACCGCAGCGGCATTCCACTGTATCTGAATCCACAACTGTGACAAGACAAAACTGGGCTCATGAAATGATGAAAAGCCTCATCAAATTTCCAAATGAGTACCACAAAGGTCCACGCTGCAGTGCAGCCTACAGTATGGAAGCGTTGCTTTGCTACAGTGCAGCTGAGACAGTGAGAGCTTAGCTTCGGTGCAGCTGTCTTTAGTCTGCTCCAACTTAGTCTGGTGTCAGATCACCAGCTGAGCTGTCAGTGCGAACCCTGCTGACCCCTTTTGGTGAACATGCTGATTGTTTCCCGCGGACCAGCACAGTGCCAAGACGCTGTGAGTCGGAGTCACAGTGTGACTTGCAAAGTTAACTGTCCGGTGGAAATAAGCCGTTTTCTCGAAACAATCTACTGACAGTAGGCTAAGTAGCGCCGTCGAATCGATTTCATCAAACGACTGCTCGCGTTAGGCACGGTTAGAAAGTGCATTGTCATTATCTTCCTCGAAAATGGACAAAACTACTCACAAAAAGTCTTGACCAGACTACCTGTGCTGTACTACGACCGCCAGTAGCCCAGTCGCAGCATGGGGAAATTAGCAAACCTTAATGGCATAATGGGGAAATTAGCGCCACTTTAATAGCATAATGGGGAAATTAGCACCACTTTAATAGCATAATGGGGAAATTATCAACTTTAATAGCATAATGGGGAAATTAGCAAAAAACCCCCCCAGAATGGGGAAATTAGCAGCTTTAATAGCATAATGGGGAAATTAGCAACTTTAATAGCATAATGGGGAAATTAGCAAACTTTAATAGCATGATGGGGAATGTCCCTCCTTCTCCTCTCGCCACCGCCGCCTGGTGGTGCCCCTTCCTGCAGCAGTGCCCGGGTCCTCGACTCCTCAGGTCGGCGTGCTTCTTGCAGCTGTCACACGTCGGCATCTCATGATCGAGACACCGGCGGTGATGGTTGCGACAGCATTCCGCTGTCGTCGAACACGTGGCGCTGCGTCATCCGGTGTTTGGCGCACGTTTTCACGGCTAGGCCATCACCTTCCCTGAGGTGGTTAGCGTAAAGGACTCCTCCGGGGCTGCACGAACGTCAGCTTTCTGTCCGTACGCTCTTGGTGCCGTCGTTTGACAGTCTCCTCCGCTTTTCATACCGCACTTCCATTTGTCCCCTTCTTCAGCGCCCAGCATATGAGCGGGATGAACCGTTTTGCCGCGTCGCTCGTGCGGGGCCTGTGATGTACGACGCAGCTCAGGAGGTCGCAAGAGGTGGTACTCGGAGTGTTCGACAAAGCGCATCTGCTAGACCCTCACGTAGCCCTGCCATGCCGCCTCCATGGTGCTGCTCGTGGAATGTTGGAAGAGGGTACGCCTGAGGGAGCGTATTGCCCGGATCAGGGAGTGATACGGAGATGAGGTGCGTCTCTACGGCCCCGTGGGGATCGCCGCCGAATACGTGGGGAAAGTTGGGTTTCGGTGGGATAGCGATGTATTGGGCGTCAGAGCCGAAAAATGGGACGACATTTGGGCTTCTGGAGCTTGAGAACGGCGCACTCAAGCACCTGGTGAGAGACCTGGCGCACGTGAACGTGGCGGTGGAAGGAGTTGAAACAGCGACGGATTTCGGCGGCATGTCAGCAGGAGTGGACCATCGGAGGACCTACAGGCTCTGGACGGCGTCCGCGACGGCACCTGACATTGCGAGGGACGCCGCGGGGGTTATCGCCGGCTCAATGCCGACGAGGTCACGCACCGTGCTGTGGAGCGGCGACGAGGGTGCCGCGCTATGCCTTCTGCGTGAGCGGTGAGGAGGAAACACTCGAACACGTATGGTGGCGCTGCGGGGCATATGAAGACCGGGACCCCCAGTACGAAGACGCTGCCTGACCGTTCATTGCATACCCACAACAAAACGCCGCGACAAACATTCCGCCGAAATGAACCCGAGCACGAAAACCGCCACCCACGACTGCAAACATCCACCAACTCCGAACACCCACTAAACAGCACACTTCGACATCTTCCACCCCCTTACGAACATATCACCATACGACTTACAACTATCTTAACTATCCGAAACCCTGCGAGCATGAAACCAACTCCATATCTGCCACCATTCCCTCCAGCAGCGCCGACCATCACACCCCGAACTATACCTCCCCCAGCCCTCCACCTCCGAAACTACCTAACACTCTACCCTCCTACTCCCACCCACACAATACGGTCTCCAGCATCCACCACCACACTAAATTCACTAATACACCCTCCACACCAACCTCACACATCACAACGAACAAACTATACCAAACCCCACATTCAAACCAGAGTTTTCAGGCACGCTCCGGATTAAAATCATCTTTGATTGACCAAATTAGAGGCGGGGATGGTGGGTGTATGGACTGCCACAGCTTTCCCCTGTGGCACCGTACTATACCACTAGGGGCACCACGAGGGCCTAGACCCTGTGGGCTTAGGCTCTTTATCCAGGGCACCAATAGTCAGGAAGATGAGATTCTGCGTGTCGTAATAAGCCTGGAGGGCCTAGAGAAGCAAGAGGAAGAGGAACATGAGCTTCTGGCTCAGGCGCACTAGCGTCCCACCACCAAGATGCGATAATGCGTTGTATTCCTTGTACGGCCGAGGTTTGGCGCCTGTCAGAAGGCTCCTGAAGGATTCTCTGCAACTGCATCCGAATTCTTTAATCGCAAAACGCTGCATTGATCTCCTTCTCATTGCATTCCATGTCAACGAGCAGTTGCAAAACCATGCGGCGAAAATCAGCTGGCATTGTCGGAACCTCGTTCAAGAATGCGTGTGACATTGTTCTCGCCGCAGTCGTGGTCGGCACTTTGCCCGAATTTGCAACTTGCAGAGGGTATCGAACACAGATGGGTTCTGCTCCGCCGAAAGGCACGGTTTGTAGCATCCGAAGCAGATACTTCTGGGGGGTGCATAGGCAGGAGCATTCACAACAAGCATCCAATTCGGGCAGTTTGAAGGCGCCTGTCTAAGTAGTTTTTGCCGTCGCTGTTTGGTCGTAGTTGTTGCCGCTGCAGTCGTAGTCGTGTGTGCTTCGTCCGGCCGAAGGTGTGGTGTGCACGGCACCACACTCCTGGAGGCACTTCAAACAGATAAAATTCTCTTGTGCCAGTCTCTTCTTCACTTCGAGCACACGCGACACGGGCTGAGGAAACGAAGCAACCTTTCTCCAGGTTTTCGCACAGCCAATTTGGCAGCATCCCTGTTTCAGTACCTGCCATCCCAGTTCCGAAGTGCGATGGTAATTTGCCTGGTGAAGCGAGGTGCAAAAGGAGGGGCCATGGAGGCCAACCTTTTTTGGGATCCGAGGCGGTATTTTGACGATTTCGTGACCGATCTTTCCATTCCGTGTCTTCTCGGGAGCAGCGGGCACATATCATACGTGCTCCCGGTATGATCTAGGTATAACTATATCCGGCTGAACTCGTCCAAGGGGGGTCGTCTTTTTTTTCTAAATTTTCGGGAACAGAGATTTCAGGGACACCTGCGCTCATAGCATCAAAGATTGGTCGATGACACCTTTGGTGACTGTATGCGCTGCCACAGGGTGGTCATTTTTGAACGGTCGCTATGAGAATGACTGATAGTATATATACAACGTCCAACGACATACCAGAAACACACTCACACGCTCCAGAAAAAGCAGAAAGCGAACCAATCAGCACCACGAACGAACAAAAAACGCACCAAAGGTCGAGAAGTGGGCATGGTCGGAAGAAGGAAAACTGCAGACCAACATCACTACCGAAGCGCGAGCCTTCGCCATAAGGAACCAACTGCACCACCTGTTAAACCTCGGCGACAAAGATCTCGCCAGCTACAACTTCGACCTCATGGGACGCACACGGATCAAGCGACTGCTTAACTGACTTATCGCACGTGCACCTCGCACCAATCTACCGCCTAATGTCACAGCACTCGAAAGAAGCCTAAAATATTGACTCGGGGAGATAACACTCAACAAAGTAATAAAGGACGACGGGGCACCAGCAAGGCTCATCATCACGCACGGCAGTGAACACATCAACTCACTGCGTTTACACGACATCTTACAACAACCGGCGATCAAACGCGCTTGCCCAAAAGAAGAGATCCTACAACACACTAAAATCTCCTTCCGACCGAACCCCCCACTGCATCTTAGGCTACAAAACGTCACACGGATCAGCAAGGAACTGCCTGGCATACCACTCCCTAAACCAGAGCACTGCGCATGCCACAGATACAACTCCGGGAAAACGATCAACGGCCACGCCATAGGCTCCCTCTCAGATTTTACGAAAGAAAGCGGGCTTACGGAAATCGTCAGCAGGGGCAGAAAGTACAGATGCTAGCAAAGCCACCACGCTCTGACCGAAACACAACACGAGGCAATAGAGGAGTACGTACAGACATACTATCCCGCAGGCAGTGACACGACCTCATTCGAAACGGAGCTCAAAGACGAAATCTCACGAAGAATGGCGGCTCTACCACCTTCAGACGACGAAAAACTGAATACAACAGCCGAACTAACTGTCATTAAACAACACCTGATCATCTTACCAGTAGACAAAACAACGCACGATTTTGGATACTTTTGTAAAGCCCAATACACACACGCGCTGCGACAACAACTCGACGCAAATGAAACATACGAGAAACCAACGATCACAAAAGCAGAAGTAGAGAGCAACCACAAACGTATAGTGGCAGAGCTCGACCTACCGTTTCACAAGGGACTACCACACCTCTACGGCTCCATAAAATTACACAAAGCAGAACCATCTTTCCGTTGGATAGCCGGTGTTGCCGCAGAAAAAAGCAAGACACCGTAACACAAAACGCGAGGCACCCAAAGCAACTCTCACAAATGCCCACCTCGAACTATCGGGCCTATTGAAATGCGTGATGAAAGCCCTCAAACGAAACCACCCAGAAGAAAAGCCAGGCACCGGGATCTTCCTGACGAGCACGCAGCCCAGTGAACATAATCAAGAGTCGAAGATTAGCGTCGAAACTTCCTGGCTTTTCACGCCGTAGCATAACGACCACACCCTACCCAATCCAATCACCCCCCCCCAGGGGACTTTGCAAGGTTTCACAACGGAGTGACACATCGCCCGAAACGAGCGGCACCCTTTCACTTTTCTAGTGTTTCTCGGAGTCCGGATACGCGTAGAAATGCAAAGAAGCGTATATGCCATGATCGACAGAGGCCACAACCCACGGCTACTATACGCACCCTGGAACGCATGGCTCACTGAAAAATTCTGCAACCCGCCATGACTCCGCAGCCAACTCAAACCGTTCCTTGGATTCTGCATCGCCCGACACAAAACACGCAAACCTCGTATCAACGAGCCGGAGTACGTTGGCAAACCCAGGCCAGCCAACTTCTACCCGGCTCACTTGCCGAGCGATTCACCATCCTCTGTTGACTTCCCATCATAACCCCCACACGTATTAACCGTAACGGAACGAGTAGCCAGCCTCGTTGCAATTATCACTATCGCCGCAGCAATAGCAGCCGAAACAAGGCGGAAACACCCAAAGCAACTTCGTAAACATACGACAAGGAACTCTTGCTTCCTGCAAGTGTCGAAGTGTCGCTAAACCTGCGACACAGTTGCCAAACCAGGTACGCAAGTACACCGACGTGAACGAACGGATAAGGGCAAGAAAAACCAGAACGCCGTTCAAAAGCTCTTTGAACACATGGACACGCACCTCGGCGACGGCGAACAACACGACCTAGAAGAGGCCTTTTTCAACTACTCGCTGCAATAGAGAACAAAAACGAAGAACGCCGCACTTGCCAACCAAACTGCAGCGATGCCTTCAACGAATTGCTACACCTACAGACGACAACAGTCCATTGCAACCACTGCGGTTACGTCAAAACAGAAGATCAACCGTACAGCATGACAATCCTCGCAGTAAAGGCCAACACCGTTCAAGGATGTCTGGACAGTTTCTGCAAAAAAAAAAAAGGCACCCCAACATATAGCGTATGTACCAGTCATATAACTAGCTCTCCCAGTAGAATAACCGGTGAAATACAGTGAAACTGCATTGAGCTGAGTCAAAAAGGACGGTGTCTTCCAACTTCAGCGCTCAGACTGGGTATCCTGGCCCGCTTTTTCTTGCTATCTGCTGCTCGGCTGTCTCGGCTGTCTCTTCGTCAAGCAAGAAGCGTTTTGTGACAATCGATCTAAGCAGAAAGGATTTGAAGAACTGTAGATGGAGACTGTACACAAATTTCCATCAGGTTTCTGCCGTGGGAGAAGTTTCCACCAATTGTATCCGGAACAAAAACCTTCCTAACATTTTTCGCCATGAGAAGTTTCCGCCCAACGTTTTTCGCCATAAGAAATTTTCGCCGGTAGTTTCTGCCATGAGAAATTTCCATCAGGTTTCTGCCACGAGAGAAATCTCCACCATAATAGTTTGTTCGTTGTAAAAAGATTTTGCCCGCAATTTCCCGTGAAGAAACTTCTGCCGGTAGTTTTCGCCCACAAGAAAAACTCCACTAGAAAGTTTCCATCCTGTTTCGGTCGTGAGAGAACTTTCCACCAATAGTTTCCGTTATGAAAGAAATCCACCAAGAGTTTCTGTCGTGAGAGAATTTTCCGCCAATAGATGCCGCCAGTAGCTTCCGCCGTGGTGATCACCAGTGGCTTCACTTCTTCACTAACAAAAACCTTAACTCTAAAAAGGGACGTACGACTTTTTTTGACACATCGGGGTTTCCCGGTGTCTGACACCGCGACTGAGTTTTAAAGTCCTGGTCTTTCAAGCTGTGGTGGGCTTCAGTGCATTTTACCCTAAATGCCTGCAGGGAGCTAGTTATATAACTAGCTTGTGCTAGTTAACTAGCTCGTGCTAGTTATATAGCTAGCTTGTGCTAGTCACAAGTTACAAATATAACTAGTTATAAAATAACTAGTTATTTTCACAAGTTATGTACCTTACTAGTGCGTCGTGTAGCAAGTGCAAAAAGACAAAGACGGCAGAAACGCAAACCAACATCCGAGCAGCACAAGACACATTACTGCTGTGTCTTAGACGGAACGAATTCGCAAACGAAAATCAAACCCCAGTGGCAGCTGATCCCGGACTACGAACACAAATACGAACTCCAAGCTGTACTGGACGAGAGAACGCCGGCCACTACACCATCCGCAAACGTAACCGTACCCCTTTCACAGATCAAAACTGGACATATTACAACAACGAAGCCACCTCACACGCCCGGAACCTACGTACACAGACAACGCCACTTACATGTTCCTGCACACGAAAGAAGACACGACCGCAATGGCAAATTCAATACACGAACAACACGAAGACGAACCAAAGGCGAGCCAAAACCTCACCGTGCAGCTAGAGAACCCCGACTGTGGAGGACAACAAACAGTCAAACACGGAAACTTCCATTTTTTTTCTTGAGTGGGATAAACACGCAGTCTTTTTCCCTCCGAGGTTATTGTCGCAAACGAATCCGCGTGTGCAGCGGGCGGTGCCCACGGCACACGGCACCAAACATCCGTGCGGAGCATCAAGCTCGTGTAACAGCCAGCGCACGTATCGGGCTGTCACGCAAACCCACATCATCGCACACACACGTATCAGGTTACCATACAACGATTCGGTTGCCCTAAAGCCTAGTGTTCCTTCCGCAGGGGTGCCTACCCCCGCGAATAATAAGGTGCCTCTTCCAAGGCAGGTTTTATCTAGCAAGGTGGCCGGTGCTTCCTCACGGGCCCCGACGCACGCTGCGTCCTCCTCCAAACCCTCACTGTCGTTCTCTCCACTCTCTCTCCGCATGTGATACGAAGAAGCAAGGTTCGTCGCGGCAGCCATCAGTGAAGGGAAATAAAATCTTACGTCTGTAAGAGTAACACCAAACAATAGCCTACGCTACTTCCACTTCTTCGAGCCAACGAGCCTTCATGCGAACAGCGCAAGCATAACCTGTCACCCAACCTCCAACCTCCCACCCGTACCCCGAGGACAGCCCTCAAAATCCCAACTCCCCCCCCCCCAGGGGTGGCCCTAAGCGGCCAGATTGCGGAGTCGTTGGCAGAATCTGACCTGACCCCCCCCCCCCCCCCCCCCCCCCTATATACACGGTGCACTAGTCAAGGACTTTTTTGACTTTGACTAGTGGTTTTACTAGTCAAAATTTTGACTAGTAAAATGACTAGTGCCACTAGTAAAAATGACTAGTGCACTAGTAAAAATGACTAGTGCACTAGTAAAAATGACTAGTGATTTAGACAAAATCCACCTAACCTGGACCCAAGTCCTGGGTGTTTTGAGAGTTTTCGAGGGGTTCCACGGCACTACCGTGACCACCGGTGCCCAGACACCACAAACCACCTGGGCAACCCCAGTTTTCGCGAGACAGGCCGAGTTGCGAGGGTTTTGGTTGGTTTCTTGGGAAAGTCCCTGAGCTTGTATGGCTTAGCAAACATAGTGCAAACGACAGTGCTATCCCTGCACGGTGAGGTCAGAGACATGTCGTGACAGGTTTCAGACACTGGAATAATGCGGGCTTCCGACCACATTCAAACTCTGGTCCGTAGATTCGGCTTGTCGTTCATGGCGCTCCTATCGCCTTGGCATCGCACCGGACACAGTGCATTTACAGTAGTGGGTTCCCTAAAACCCACGATTCTTGCCGAGCTTCCCAACATGAATGTGCAACAGGTGCTGGCTTTGTCCGCCTGTGAACTGTTTGCATGCAAGGCTTTGTGTTGCGCACATTCCACAAATAGTGTCGTTGCTCACTGCTATGTGCTCCGCTTTCTAGTGTTGGAGGCACTCTCCCATTGCGTGCTTCCTCTTTCACGCCGCCGCGGAAAACCAGTCTTGTAGCCTGTGGTGCGCGCGTTGTGTACCAGTCAACACGTCGTGGTGCTTTGTCCAGGCATTTCGAATGCCTGGAAGTCACGTTTCTTTGTCGTTTCGGGACGTGCTAACGACCATTGAGCCCACCGATCAACTGCTCAAACCTTTCGTCGGGTGGGACACCAGCAGGTTCTGGTTTCTACTCGTCGGGTCTACCGCAATCGCGTAGCCGGTGTACTATTTGTGAAAGCAGCTTCTTTCGCATCTTCGGTTGTTCACAACGACAATAAAAATCACCGCCTCGGATTAGCTTGAATTCACAACGCACTGTCTATCGGGCATTGAGAGCTACTAGTAGTAAGTGCGGAAGAGCATGAGGCAGGCAAGCTGTATAACGCTCCCAGTAGGCAACAAGTTCCCAGAAACTCCCCGTCCTCGGCTGTGGTGCTCGCTTGCCTTCATGGCACTTGCACTTTCTAGAACTCAATACTCAGCCCGATTCCTGTGGGGGAAGAGTCGGGGTGGCCCACCAAAAAAGCGATCACAGTTCTGCATGTTCAGCCGCAAAACACAAACCGACGAGTAATCGTAACTTATTCCTGCAGAACTGGCTTTGTTGAATGACGCTCGTGGCAGACATGGCCCCCAGCTTTCGTCAACCGCATTCAGAAAAATATTGGACCGGAACTTCTTTGGACCGGAATTTTTTTGGACTTTTTAGAGTTAAAGTTTTGGGCTTTTGGAGGTTCTGAAAGTTTTGGACTTTTCCCTGGGGTTTTCACTTTTTGGCGGTATTTTGAAGTCTGACCGAAGCAGCTTTTGCGTTTCATGTTTCCGTTACACCAATGATGGGACCGGCAGATTGTGCGAACATTCCAAAGCTTCCCGAATTCCGGGCCGCAAACGCGTCCAAATTGGTTCAGGTTACCTTTAGTTTCTGTTCGTCCTTAAAACTCGCGGTTGCACGATCATGACTATGGGCGTAGCCTGGGTCGCGTAGACAAGCAGCTCGGGTGAGCATGGCGGGGCGACTCATGAGATTGCCCCCGTCGCCGACCACGTGCCGGAACACGACGTCCGGGACCGGCTATACTTGATCAACTCCTTGAACGCCAGCAGCCCGCTGTCGTCGGCATCCACCGTCAAAAACGCGCGTGACCGCCACTCGGCGGCCAGGACGTCGCCTTCACTCAGCGACGCTCGCTTCACTGCGAGCTCGCCGAGGTCGAGTCCTTCCGCGGGCATGCCGCCGGCCTTGCTCCGTATGGCCCGTGCCGACTACGCTCAGCGACTCGCCACCTTCTGCGTCTGGCTAAAGTAGCGACCTCCAAGTTGTAGGGCGCTGTTAACGGACTTGGGCGCGCCCTTGACTGTAGACACCACATGTATCATATCTTATCGTATTCTTGGATTCTAAACTTCCTTGTGGGCGTGAACCCTACTGTAAAATATTTGAACCGGAACTTTTTTGGACTTTTGGGGGTTTTGAAAAGTACTTCGACTTTTTCCTGGTCCAACATTATTCCGAACACGGTTGTAAGCGCAACGGTAGGGTACAGTTGTGCCCTGGGACCCTCTGAAATCTACAAAATAGCCCAGATTTCGGTTCGGAACAGGTGGATTTCTACTAGGACACTAGTCATTTTGACTAGTGCACTAGTCATTTTTACTAGTGCACTAGTCATTTTTACTAGTGTTTTTACTAGTGCACTAGTCATTTGTACTAGTGCACTAGTCATGCTTTTTCACTAGTAAAATGACTAGTCAAAACACCTTTTTCACTTTTACTAGTGCACCGTGTACATGCAGGCTATCATCACTGTGGAGGGGGGACGCTACCTGTCACTCTGGTGGTCACCACAGTGGGTGGTCAGAAAAAAAAAAATTTTACTGCCTGTCACCTGACTTTTCTGCATCCTTGAGAGCTACTTTTCTTACACGCATAGCTACTTTTCTTGCACGCATAACTACTTTGAAAAATTTTGGTCAAAAATTTTTGGTCAAAAATTTTGGTCGAAATTTTTAGTCGAAAATTTTTGGTCGAAAATTTTTGGTCAAAAATTTTGGTCAAAATTTTTGGTCGAAACTTTTTGGTCGAAAATTTTTGGTCAAAAATTTTGGTCGAAATTTTTAGTCGAAAATTTTTGGTCGAATTTTAGTCAAAAGTTCACGATCCACAGAAGTAGCTCGAAAGCCAATGCTGACCCCCCAAGAACGCAGAACGAACACGGCACGACGATTAGCTACCCACTGAGGGCCACTCACTCGCTCTGACTCAGGATGCACGTCCCCGACGGTTACAATGTTTCCCCCCAAGTTACGACACCACCAGTGACCGCCAGAGCATTCCCTCCCGCAAGGACTCCCACTTGGACCCCGAGAAGAAGACCTCTCTGGGAATACCCCTTCTCGCTTTTTGACCCCCTTTTTGACCCAAATGCCTGCCCCCGTTCTTGTTTGACTTCATCACATCTCGAGTTACGTGTCCCCGTTTTAATGAACACCTCCTTTTCCTTGTTGTGCGGGATATGACCGCGAACGCATTGCCAGTTTTGGCAGTATTTTCAGTTCTTTGCCAGTTTTCGCAGTTTTTGCGCCCGTGAAGTTAATCCAGCGAATCGCGCTTTCTTTTTGCGCAGCAAAGAACCGTAACCTTTTTTTCTCCATCCATTAAGAGTTGCGCCTCAACTGTTCTTCGAACCTTTCAGTTGGAACGTTGGAACGTGTAGTGCAAGGTGAACACGAAACTGAACCTTTGACCCAAATGCCTGCCCATTCTTGTTTGACTTCATCACACCGTTTTCATGAACACCTCCTTTCCTTGTTGTACTGGATATGACCGGGAACGCATTGCCAGTTTTCGCAGTTTTTTTGCGACTACCAATTTCTGCTTCCCTGGAGACAGTATTTGTTACAGCTAAAAAGAACGTTGTTGGCAGCGGTTTAACCAGAACCCAGGTGTGTAGGTTAAATCGCACAAACAACAAGTGAAGTTAACCGTGCCTCCATCCATCAAGAGCTGCGCCTCAACCATTCTTCAAACCTTTCACTTGGAACGTGTAGTGCAAGGTGAACATCACGAACCCGAACCTGAAACGTTGCGCGCCCCCCTAGCAAACTAAAACTGGCTGCATGTACGGATCAGTCAGTTACCTGGCTCAGTACACAACTTTAGAACGAAGGCGCAACCATTGAGAAGCAATTCTCCATCGTCAACTTATGTGCTGAGGTACCTGGCTTTAGAAAACCCGCCAGATGACATCAAACCTACTCCAGAGCAAACAGAAACTGAACAGAGCAAACTGAAAATTAGTTTGTACTTTCTTCTAGCTTTCATTCGATACGTTTTGCAATAGTCCCGCAAATACACACAGCAGATCAAAGAAAGGGGGGCAAGGTGGAAAATGCAGATCAAACGGGAGTAGAATGTGCACACGCTTATCCGACTCTTGACTTACTATGCCGTGTTCTGAAAGCTGTCGAGGGGCCCCTCCATAGGTTCTCGCATGATTCGTTCGCCTTTGTAACACTATCCGTTTGTAGTACGCTTCGCAATTGTGTTCTTGCACTCTAGCCGAATGGCGGGTGGCGGATTTCCGCGCTCGGGCGCAAGACACAATTATGCTGCTTTTGCAGTGCAAGCCGAACCCGGTTCGCGACTTCGGTTGCGGTAAAGTGTTACAAGGTCTTCGGCTTTCAGATCCGGATACGCGTATGCAACAGATAGTTAGAGGTCACTTGAAGGATACCCGTGTGCAGCATTCGAAAGAGTTTGCGTATCTGGAGTCTTTTTTTTTGGGGGGGGAAACCCTTTTGACCCGATATTTTAGTGTTATTTTTTGAGAAGATTTTCGAAACATCCCGAAGATATTCGTCGTCGTCGAATCCTGATATTCGTCCAGCATAGTTGTCGTCCAGGTTACTGACCGTGAGAAGGGGTTCCAAGTACATGCTGTCAATTCTGTCTGAGTGCGCGACGCAGTTTACTGATAGCCACCGCGTGCCTTCTGTGCCAGGGGTCGGATACGTTTACTTGCTGACCGGTGCTAACGTTGTAGAAGGCCCACCTATCAGCCTGAGTTCAGCTCCACAAGGTTCGTTTCGTTAAGGCAACTCATGATCACTTCGGTGTGAGGGATTAGTCCTGTTAGAAACTACGTGTGGGCGCCTGCTCCGTTGCGTGGTCTTCTCTCCGTACAGCGTTCCACGTCTGGAAGGTCCTTGCGTTCAGTTCGCGCTTCCTGTGGGCACAAAGACAGTTGATGACTTCAGGAAGGAATCAGCCATTCTTGCGTGATGTAATGTGGAGCTGCAGATTCCGTCTGTTGCCACCTTGCCTTGGGTTGGTCGTCGTCGAATCCTGATATTCGTCCAGCATAGTTGTCGTCCAGGTTACTGACCGTGAGAAGGGGTTCCAAGTACATGCTGTCAATTCTGTCTGAGTGCGCGACGCAGTTTACTGATAGCCACCGCGTGCCTTCTGTGCCAGGGGTCGGATACGTTTACTTGCTGACCGGTGCTAACGTTGTAGAAGGCCCACCTATCAGCCTGAGTTCAGCTCCACAAGGTTCGTTTCGTTAAGGCAACTCATGATCACTTCGGTGTGAGGGATTAGTCCTGTTAGAAACTACGTGTGGGCGCCTGCTCCGTTGCGTGGTCTTCTCTCCGTACAGCGTTCCACGTCTGGAAGGTCCTTGCGTTCAGTTCGCGCTTCCTGTGGGCACAAAGACAGTTGATGACTTCAGGAAGGAATCAGCCATTCTTGCGTGATGTAATGTGGAGCTGCAGATTCCGTCTGTTGCCACCTTGCCTTGGGTTGTTAGCCCCCCGGTTCTGGGTTCGGTTCCGAGTTCGGTCTATCGGGTTCGGTTTCGGTTCAGTTTCGGGTTCGGTTTTGGGTTCGGTTTCCAAATCTAATTCTGGAAGGTTCGGTTTCGGGTTCGGTTTTGGGTTCGGTTTCCAAATCTAATTCTGGAAGGTTCGGTTTTGGGTTCGGTTTTGGGGTCGGTTTTGGGGTCGGTTTCCAAAT
Organism: Diplonema papillatum; assembly: GCA_030068145.1. Taxonomy (NCBI): domain Eukaryota; phylum Euglenozoa; class Diplonemea; order Diplonemida; family Diplonemidae; genus Diplonema; species Diplonema papillatum. The sequence goes on along the minus strand of JAPJBO010000222.1, from coordinate 131,009 downwards.
CTAATTCTGGAAGGTTCGGTTTTGGGTTCGGTTTTGGGGTCGGTTTCAAAACCGAACCCGAAACCGACCCCAAAACCGAACCCTTCCAGAAATAAAACACCCCGACCCGGGGGGGGGGGGGGGGGGGGGGGGCAGCGCTCTTGTTAAGGATCAGCCACTTTGGCCGGATGGCCGGATAAACCAGACCCCCCCCCCCCCTCTACTGATCTTGTGCCCCAGGATGGGACGACTAAAGGAAAGCGCAAGCGCAGAGACGATGAGGCTGCTCAGCCTGGACCGAAACGGCGCTGCGACGTGTCCCATGCAGTGCCTGACATGCTGGAATCATCACCCGCTGTCGGCCGCCAAGCTGTCATTTGTATCCAACGGCCCTCCCGCATGTTCGACCCGTCACCGTTTGAACCTGCCGGCCTCCCGAACCTTGGGAATACTTGTTTTCTCAATGCGGTACTGCAGCTCTTGTTGCGTGTGGAACCGATCGAGAACATGTATTACAGTCTTGCGCAGAATCCTCTGAATTTCCGGGGGTTCCTGAAGGAGTTCTTGACGTACTTCGTCCTACTGGTAAGCTCGCGCTCGGGGAGGAGCCAGCTCAGCCAAGACAGCCGAAGGATAGGGGCTGAAACAATCCTCGCCATGCTCCCAATGTTCTGCGATGCGCGACAGCACGACGCGCACGAGGCTTTGGTTGCAATTCTGGATAGGACAGACAGCTCCCTAGGGCCGGACGAGACGACGGAGGCTTGTCCGGATTGGCGGCTTTTCCAGACGTGCCTGGAAAACACGATGACGACAACAACACGATGTATCGCCTGTGGCGCCACATCCACCCGTCATCAACTGGTACGGTGTCTTCAAGTCCCTCGTGGAAGGCCGGTGGAGGACGCATTCTGTGTTCGTGGAATTATGAATCCGGAGAGGAGGTGTGACTGCGGAGCTGCTGGATCCGTTGTGGAGACCATGAACGTGCATGTGGCGTCCGAGTGCCTGCTGTTGCAGTTCGGCATTTACGCAAGCGATGGTGCGAGACTACGGAATGACGCTTCCCTACCGCTCCTCCTGCGACTGCCGGACGGCACACTACGCCTTTCCGCGGTGGTTGTACACACGGGACAAAATACGACAAGCGGCCATTTTGTCACATACGTCTTGCAAGGGATGCAATGGACGCTTTTCGATGACGAACGAGTCTTGCACGTCGACAACGTTCCTTGGACTGACATATACCTCGCCGCATACGTACGAATCCCCAATGCGTCCCACGAGGTGGTCGAACGCTTGCCATCACCTACTATGATGGCAACAACAGTCCCACTGCAGGTCCCGCTGATACCTTCTAGTCCGCCCTGTACCGACGCGAATCTGGCATCTTGCCAACCCATGCCCTCCGACGCTGCTTTGGCAGCACACGACCAGCCACCTGAACAGCCCAAGGACCCCCCGGAACTGCGCTGCAAGCGCTGCTTCACCGACCGCACCAAGGACGGTCGATTGTTCCGGGGCCTCAGAGGCCTGCATGTGCACGAACGTCTCTGCACGTACGTCAACTTCGGGGAGTGATGTATGCCCTGCGGAACAGCCGGAATCTCGGCCTAGCGGGGCTGAGTTCAGGTACGGTGCCCACTGTAAATAAGAGGACGCATTGCTGAAGTGCTGCGTCGGCGACGTTTGCTTTTCGTGCCGCGTCTGATGACGACCTGCCGACTTGCGTTTAATGTACTGGAGGTTCGTTAAAGACCGCCTGGCCGTGTGCTAGGCGTAGTTTAAGGTTGTACTGATCTACAAACAACCACTTACGAGCTTGTCAACCCCACCGATTTTCTATCTTCTTTCCCCCTCCCCCTTTTCGACGTTGCTGTTGACTAACGGTTAGGTCGGACCCTTCCCCGGTGAACATCCCATGAAAGTAACAGTGTTGACTTAGACCGATACGGGCTACATGGCAACCCCTGCTCAACATGTATGCACGTGGGGGGCCCAGGGCCACATTCATTGCGAATGTGTTCGTGGTGTCGGTCGCAGAAGTCTTTTGTTTTGGCTAGCCAAAGAGAGAAAAAGAGCGAAAGAGTACGTACAGTAGTGAGTAGAGAAGAGAACGAGTGTAAAAGAAAGGAGGTAGCACGGACTACCAGGCCAGCGGAGACCACCGCAAAAAGAAATTTTCTTTCCCCTACTTCATCCCACAAAACCATCACCAACAACAACGACCCCCCCCCCTCTACAGTGCAGTTGCCTTGGAGGCTGGGTGGTCAAATTCTCTAAGGTGAAATGGTCAAAATTCCCTGCCAAAAGTGGGCCCACAAAATTTTCCAAAGTGTGGTATTTGGGGTATTTGGGGCAAAAAAAAAAATTTTTTTTTCTGACCGCCCACCGTGGTGACCACCTTAGAGTGTGACAGGTAGCGTCTCCCCCCTCCACAGTGAAAATAGCCTGAGAGGGGGGGGGAGGGGGGGGGGTCAGCCGGCTGATGGATGGATGGATGGTTCTTAACAAGATGCCTGGGGGGGGGTTTGGGCAGATGTTTTCTGGCATAGTAAGATACTGGGCAAGTGGGGTAAAGGACCTACACCCCCCCCAAAAACCATGTTTGCGAGCCGATTTCGAGCTCGTATGCTCTCGGCGAGCCTTTTTTCGTAATAACAATTAATTGTAAACACGAAAGAGAACGCTGGCAGCGTGTTTGGGAGAAGCTTAGCCTACCGATCATATTCACTCACTATCACCTAACAGGCTAAACCTTCCCCGGCACGTACAAACAAAAACATGGCACTAACTCGGACTGACATCCTCGAGGGAGAAGTCGAATGGGGTGCTATCCCCGTCGTGAAACTCCCCCGCGGGGAGGATTACGATGAAGCGGAGAGCGAATGCATATTCGCGACGTGCAGCATTGCACACAGGCCGGACACCTCGTCGAGGTGTGCTTCTTGCGGTTACATCGCATCTGCAGGATGCGTAACCAAGAAGTTGGGACCGGACGCTGCGAGCTTCTTGGAAAGCATTAAGGACGACAACTGGAGCTGTCCAGTCTGTTGCTGCCTTGCTGACCGAAACAAGCACGCAGCCATGGCCGACGACCTCGAGGGCCCAATCGAGTTCCCGAGGCTGTTTCCTCAGCCGGGGCAGGATGAGGACGAGGACGGAGCCCTACAGGCGGTCCTGGAGAATCTTCCAGATGGACCCTGGAAGGCGCCCTTTTCTCTCCTTTTGCACCAGCTCACAGGCACTCAGTCTGAGCTGTCGAAACTCAAGGCAGATGCTGCCCGAGACCGCCAGGAGGCAGAGGCTGCTGAGAATGCCGAAGTAGACGCGCGACGAGTCCAGACGTGGGCCCCCTTGCTGAAGACTTCGGGGGGCCGGCTCTCCCTACGCAATGACCTCACCCGTCGGTTTGGCGAGGCGTTAGAGGTGAACGAGGCGGGGCAGGCGTACCGGCATGAGCTGAGGTCGTCTTACGACTCTCTGTGGGCTCTTCTGCCTGTTGCTCACAACAACCCTCCCGTGCTTCAGGCCATGCAGGCCACCATCGTCCGGATGGAGTCGAACCGCCTTCGGTTCAGAACTGGTGGCTCCGGCGAGTCCTCCTCGCTCTATGAGGGCAGGGCCCGAAAGGTGAAGTTCGGGGGAATGGACGACCGGTGGGCCACCAATCTCCAGAATGCCTTATTGCAGGTAAAGACCCCGCAGTCGCCAAAAAACGAGGTGGAGAAGGAGAACCGTGTAAAGAAGGCGAAAAGGGGGTGACTCAACCTACCTGCTCCGACCCGCTACCGGCTTCCACTCCCAGCTTCAAATTCCCGAAAACGGGAACAGATTTCTGCCGACGAGATACCTTATCTCCACCGGAGAGTTCTGGAAAGAGCTTCGCAGTGCTATGCGAACTCAGCTGCGCTCTCCAGTGTACAGACACGCAGCGAGGCTTTCGCCTCTCTGGTCAGAAGGAGCCATCCTCACCTGCCCGAGGACCACATCTTCCTCATGTGGCTCCAGCTGAAGCTGGAAAAGGGAGAGCTCCAGACGCAGTCCGCCCGGCAGTACATGACGTATCGTCGGATGCTCGCAATCGACCCGACGGCTGCGTTCCGAAGAACTCTGAGCCGCGAGCTAAGAGAGTACGAACGCAGGGCTCGTACGTCTCGCACATTGGTGGGCAACCAGCAGGTGGAGGAAGCGGTCCGCGAGATGTCCGGGCTCTATCGCGCCGCCCTGGCGACGCAATGGAGTCTCGGGGCTCGACTGATCGACCTGATCCGGCTCGAAACGAAGCACATCCTGTTGTGCCCTCGAGACCAGAACCTTGTGTTGGTAATGCTGGTCAACGGGAAGACGGATCAGAGCGGTCGCGGACAGCCTTTGTTGCTGCAAAGGACGGGAAGGTTCGTCAGGTGGATGCTGGATTGGTGGAACGCCCGTTTGCAGCTGGGCAAAAAGTACATGTTCTACCCCGACCTTCGGACCACTCGGTACAACATGGTCCTGCGAGCTCGACTCGATCTGACGTCGCACGGCCTTCGGCATTCGGCGTTGACGTGGGTGGCTCGCTTCTCGGAATTGGGGGAGCAGGCGGCACAGGTGGTGGGTCGCCACAAGAGTGTGGAAACGACGCGCCAGTACATCCCTCATCACTTGTGGGGGGCTGCCCAGGATTCTGCTGCTCCGCTGAGCCTACTTCAAAAGTGAAGTGCCTGATCCACTCGGGTACCGAATGCCCCCTGGACACCCCTCCTACCGAGGTAGACGAACCCACGGTGACATGGCCGGTGACGCTGAAGGACTTCGCAGGCCCCTACGACTACGCCGAGACTTGGCTCAGTCAGGACCAAGAGCTGCCGAAGCCGAAGACAAGCACATGCTACACTGGGGTCGTGGCTCCAGCATTGTGCTCCACGGTGAACGTGGAAAAGCTTGTATCGGACCTCCCGGCGCTGAAGCCCAACTTCGAGTGGGTCCAAGAAGCCAAGATTCGTTCCCTGATAGGTAGTGGCCGGCCTACCGTTCCGGGTCCGGCGAACAAGAAACTCTCACCTCACGTGTCTCGCTTACTCAACCTCGGCATCGTTGAGAAAGTTCGTAGGAAGGAGACGGGAAGATGGTGTCACTCCGCCTTCTGTGTCGAAAAGTCTAAAAAGGGACAACTTCGGTTCATTCTGGCATGCACCGGCGTGAACGCGGCGACTGCTCACACCCCATGCCCGCCATGCAAACTGCCTTCCTACCCATCGATGATTGAAAAAATGATGGGTTTCGATTACTTGGCGGAATATGACTTTAAGTCATTTTTCTTCCAGTTTCCACTGAATGAACAGGTTCGACGCTACTTCTGTTTCCGGGTGGACAACAAGATTTACCGATTGAAGGTCTTGCCGATGGGATACCGGGGCGCCCCTCAGTTGGCTCAGGCAGTGTCCGAGTTGATTGCACAGCTCGCCACGAAGGGTCACCAAGCAGAGTCGGATAGCTTCGCTTGGATCGACAACTGTTTTTTCCTAAGCAACGACCAAGTCGTTCTGGGAAGGATTCGTAACAGGTTTGAGGAACTGTGTTCCGATTACGGGATTGTAATTGGGGAGAAGAAGGTGCCTTCTTCCGTCTTCATAACGCTCGGCTTGCAGGTTAACCTGAGCGACAAGAAGTGGCGCTTGGACCCCTCGTGGGTTGAGAAGGTCATAGGACCGGCCAAGAGACTCTTGCTCGCCCCAGGTGCTCCGCTACGGTCGTGGTGGCGGCTCGCAGGGTGTCTCATCTGGAGACAGCATGTGTTGAGACTGCCGTTTGCCGATCTGCTGCAGCTGCTGCACTGGATGTCGGGCATCACCCGAAACGGTAACCTTAGAGATAGCGAATTTTGGCGAAGCTGGAAGACATTGGATGGGGAGCTTCTTCGCCTCCTTCGTCAGACGGTGCACCACTTGGAGGAAAATGCTTTCGTATTCTGGCAGGCACTCCCTGCAGACAAGGCTTACGGCTTTTCGGATGCGAGTGGTGTCGGTTGGGCCTACATTGACGGCCAAGCACACTACGGAATCTTCCCGAGATGTTTGGCTTTGTCTCCAATTTATCTGAAGGAGCTGTACGCTCTATTCATGATGGTTCGGGGTCAGCCCCAGGAGAACACCCTACTGGTGGTGGGAGTCGACAACAGGGCCGTAATAGGCATTGTGCGGAAAGGGTACTCCCTAAAGTACGCTGCGATACCCTGGTTGAAAGCGTTACAAGACACCTTGAAGAGACAGGGGAACCAGCTGAAGCTCTTTTTTGTTCCGACGAAGAGCATGCCAGCGGATGCATATACGCGTCTTCCAATCCAACGAAAGTATTTGAAAGAACTCTGCACGACGCTGTAAAAGACTCTCAGGAGAGACACCTACTACAAGGGGCCGGCACGTACAAACAAACATCGCGCCTATTCTTTTTTGTAATAACAATTAATTGTAAACACGAAAGAGAACGCTGGCAGCGTGTTTGGGAGAAGTTTAGCCTACCGATCATATTCACTCACTATCACTCACTAACAGGCTAAACCTTCCCCGGCACGTACAAACAAACATCGCGCCTATTCTTTTTTGAGCACAAAACGCTGTTTTTTGCGACAACCAATTTTTGCTTCCCTGGAGACAGTATTTGTTACAGCTAAAAAGAACGTTGGCAGCGGTTTAACCAAATCACATACAGGTTAAATCGCACAAACAAAAAATATTGCTCGTGCAGATGGCGATTGACCTGAAGGCTGTCGACTGGTCTCCCATCGAGGTCGTCCTTGCCCCCGACGGTTGGGAGGCCGCCGACGAGGACGTGGACTGCTGCGTCGACTGTGGAAAGACCCACAACTCGGGTGCCTTCTGCGCCCGGTGCGGCAAACGGGGGTTCCCGTCATGCCTGAAGGCATCCCTGCCGAAGGAGGTCGCGCCCCTGTTCCTCGAACACTTGTCCGAGGACGGCTGGGTCTGTCCCCAGTGCCTGGTGTCACTACACCTGGCCGGCAGCAGCCTAAAAGAAGAACAGAACGCGAGGGGGACCCGTGATCACGATCCGGCCGTCCCCCCGAGCTTGGACCCATGCTCCCTGCTCGCTGCTCTCGAAGAGGGGCCAGTCAAGACTGCCTTTCTTGCATTGTTTGCACAGTCTGCCATGCGGGCTCAGCTCGCTCCAGTGCCAGCCGCACCGGTCACTACCGAAGCGGTGGATCCTCGTCGAGTCACTACTTGGCTGGAAGGATTGGCGAGCGGACAGGGGCGACAGATGATTCTGTCGGAGGTTAAGGCACGGTACACGTACCACCTGGTGCCAGAGCACCCCCACGATGCGGGAAGCTCCCTGGATCATGAGCGGAGGATGCATTTCTCCACGCTCACGGCTCTGATGCCCCTGGCACACAGCTCCCCGCCTGTCCTCCAGGTTTTGCACCAGATCATGGTCCGCCTCGAAGCCCTTCGCCTTAAATGCCTCCACTCGAACGGCACTGAGTTCCAGGTTTCCTGGGAGACTCGCTTCGGGTCCATGGACTATGCCGACTTCACGAAGGCGGCCTTGATCCAAGCCCAGAAGGCCATGGCCGAGCTGGCAAAAAAGGCAGACAACAAGGAGGAGAAGAAGGAGCCCTCCCTGAAGAGGCCTCGAAGGTGAGGGTCGGCGAGTCCCGCAGGCCTGCCTACCGCGGGTTTGTGGGCAGAGGTGGTAAAGAGGTCACTACCTCGGAAACAAGACTTCGGGTGTCCCGATCAAGATCGGTTCCGAAGGGATCAGGAGGCACTCCTCCTCGCCGTGCAGAAGTGCTACAAGAGCACCCCTGCCATGCTGTCAGTGGTGAGCCGCGCTCAGAGATACGCGGAGGAGGCCCGACGCTTTCGCCCCACGTTATCCGACGAGGAAGCCTTCCTGATGTGGGTGAATCGGAAGGTGACGGCTGGCGAGATCAAGGCCGAGTCGGCTCTCCAGTACGTGACCTACTTCCGGATGTCTCGGGTGAACTGGATGAGCGCATACCGGCGCTCGGTCAGGCTGACCATGGATCAGTTCGAGGACCGACGTACCCGCGATGCCGGGCGGACCCCATCCAAAGAGGAGGTCCTACAGGTGGTCTCACGAGGCCCCGGCTTGCATACCATGGCCCTCCGGTTCCAGTGGTCGACGGCGTGCCGGTTCGTGGACCTGCAACGGGTCCGGTTGGACCACATGTGGTCGGTGGACAAGCAACAGGTCATGATCCTGTTTGTCGGCGGGAAGACCGACCCGACGTCCCGAGGACAGGGTCTCTTACTGCCACGAAGCGGGGCTTTTCTGACGCCTTTTTGGGAATGGATCACCATCCAACGCCCTGCCAGCGGCCCCAAGGCGTTCGTGTTCCCCAACCTGTCAAGACAGGCTTACAACAGTTTCCTTCAAGAGGAGCTGGGGGTTCCTTCACACAGGATCAGACATGCCGCGCTGACTTGGGTGGCTTTTGTGGAAGGAGAGCAAGCAGCGATGTGCGTAGGTCGTCACCTCAACCCCAGGACGACGCGGCTGTACACGCCGCATCACCTTTGGCAGCCGGTCCAGCGGACAGTCCCGGGTACAGCTGCGCTGCAGAAAACCGACTGAACCACCGCCCCGCTAAGCCTCCATTGTGGCCGCGCCACCTGGACAAGATCCTCCAGGGTTACGACTACGCCAACGGTTGGTTGGACGCCAGCAGTGGAAAGCGCGTAACGAAAGCATCCTATGAAGGTGAAATAGCTTCGACGGCTCCGCCCTTCAGTCACGAAGCGCTCTTGCACGATTTTCCCGCTCTCCGGACCAACATGCGATGGTTACTGGATTCCGAGTTCATCGGAAGCATGTTAAGACCGGGTTCGTTCGTATCCGGCCCTGGTCCGCGCAACTCACGAATGAGGCCGCACGTTGAGCGCTTGCTCGCGTTGAAGATCGCTGCGCCGGTCCCCAAGGCGGCTTCTTCCCGCTGGTTTCACGGCGCGTTTACGGTGGATAAACGGGCCCCCGGTCAGCTCCGGTTCATCCTCAGCTGCGAGTCAATCAACCGGGCCACGGCACACGTGCCTTTGCCGCCCTGCGACCTACCCAGCTACGCCACCATCGTGAGTACGGTGCTGTCCCGCAAGTGGGTGGCTGAGTTCGACTTCCGCTCCTTTTTTTTCCAGTTTGCGCTGCCTCCAGAGGTCAGAAAGTATTTCTGTTTCCGTATTGAGGGCAGGCTGTTGTGGATGACGCGCCTGCCGATGGGCTACCGCGCTGCGCCTCAGGCGGCCCAGGCGGTCTCGCTGGAGCTTGCGGTTGCCGCCGCTCAGGGTGTGGACGTTGAGGTTCTCGCGTGGATCGATAACGTGATATTTGTGGCGGACACTGAGGCCGAAGTTATAGAGGCCTCAGCTCGCTTCAAGGCTTTGACTTCGAAGTACGGCTTGACCATCGGGAGCTGGTCCAAGCCTTCTACCCGGGCGGTGCTGCTGGGATTGGAAGTCGACCTCGCAGCGAAGAGATGGCGTGTGGACCCATCCTGGATAGGGAAGGCTGGACCGGTGATGGATCGCATCCGGGAGTGTAGTGAGGCTCCCGTCCGCGTGTGGTGGAAACTGACTGGGTCTCTGCTCTGGCGTCGCCACGTGATGGGGTACCCTCTCCACGAGGTACTTCTCCTCTTGCAGTGGATGTCAACCCTGGCTTCCGGCCGTTCGTCCACCGACAGCGCGTTCTGGGACTCCGTCGCGCCTTGCCCAGCTGCGGTCAAGAGCTGCCTCGTTGCCCAGTGCTCCGACATGCGGGGTAACGCCTGGCGGCAATGGTGTAAACCGGTTTACACTCGTTCGATCGATGTCGTCTCCGACGCCAGCATGTCGGCATGGGCCTTCGTGGCAGACGGGTCCCATGTCTACGGCGGTTTTCCTGCGGAGTTACTCCACGCGTACATCTTCATGAAGGAGCTATACGCCGTCGTTCGGGCCGTACAGCACGCGGTCCACGGCCAGTCGAGCGTGGACATCAACCTGCTGTGTGACAACAAGGCGGTGATAGGCTGCGTACGCCGCGGCTACACGCTTCGTCAGGCTTGGCCCCAGGTAGGGTAACGCCTGTACAATGACTTTGAGGCAGCACCCACCCACCAAAGGAACTGAACAAATTCTTATAATGCGCGACTCGGGAATCCGTGTTGTCGAAACATCGGTTGAAGAATTCGCGAGGCAAGACGTATACGAAGTACGATAGGTCATCCGGCACCATGAAGAGACGCTTCAAAGTGACGAGAGCCTTTCTGGAGAATTTCGCAGGAGCTGACCCGATCGGGTTTGTTGTATCTCTGTGTACAGAGACTGAGAAGGCGTGAATCTGGCGTGAGTTGTCCGGTTCATGTCCTGAAATGTTCAACAGCATCACGCACGAGCTTACACGGCGCAAGATCGTGCAGGGTTTGGAATGGGTGAGGCAGCGGTACGCGGTAGTGGGCATGAAAGTTGGGGATAAGCTATGGGCCAACAGACAGAAGGGGGAAGAGGTGGCAAGAGGTGGGCGACCAACGAAGGTGACCCCGGAAATGAGGCAGCAGGCATTCGACAATCACGGGCAGGCATCTACACCAACGTCACGGGTCATCTTCGTATTATTGACAAGTACCTACTCGTCATATGACAAGTTTTGTGAAGGAATTACTCTACTCTCGCATACAATTGGCTGAGAAAAGTATGGTATACAACCCAATACTCGCAAACGGTATTAATTCGAGCGACAACTGACGGATCAAGCTCTGTGGCAGAAGAAACAAAGACGGAAAGCTCTCCCACTCCCTGCACCTAGGTCCCAAAGGAGTTTGCGCGAGATGGCTATGTTCTGCGGTGCGAAATGGAAGAAAGGAATTGGACACAGACAGACCAACTGCCGTGTCCGGCCAACCAAACCCTGCTTGCAGACATCACCATTGCCAAGATAAGCAACACTCACACGCCCCTCACCATAAGCGCAAACCCGCACACCTGGACAAGACAAAAACGAGAACAAGAAGTCCGCGACATGGGAAGCGATGGGCATCCCACACTTCCCGACAAACATTCGACGCGACATGCTATCCTTCGAACTCCAGACCAAACATGTTGATTTTCAACTGAAACCTCTCCGTCCGCCGCCTATTCCACCAGTTCCAGAAGTTCTGACGAACGACGCAATACACTTGTGTAAGTGTATTGCTCGTGCTAACGACCAGGCCACCCAAAAGTTGGACTCGACTTCGCAACGTGGGCTTTAGTGAGCACAGCGGCAAAAAGACAGGGTGGGGCCAGAAGTATTTTGGTAGCCCGCAAGACGAGGGGGCGATTCTGAAAGGCGTGTGTTTTTGTAGGGAAACAGGGAAACAGTGTTTGCTGAAGCAGAGGACAGTACCGAGGAAGCAGTCTTTTGTTGCATGTGCCGAAAGACTGGCTTTTCCAGCATCAGGGGTTTGTATGCACAATATGACGCCTACCATCGGCCTCCATACACGCGAGTCAAGCAGAACTGCCCGTTCTGCAATAAGCATGTCGGGACACTTGGCTTTAGGCAACACTTACTGTATGTGCATCCAAAGAAGCTGATAAGAAAACCTGTCCTCTGTGCCTCCAACCTTTTGTTCTCGAAGGGAACGGAAACACATCTTCCGTTCTTTCCTCGTTTCGTGGTGCCACTATCTTTATGGGATCCTCGGGTGAACTAGCCCTTGATAAAAGCTTGCCTGTAGACACGCAATTCCTTTCTTCCATTTGCACCGCAGATCTCGCACAAACCCCTTGGGGACCTAGGTGCAGGGACTGGGAGAGCTTTCCGTCTTTGTTTCTTCTGCCACAGAGCTTGATCGGTCAGTTGTCGCTTGAATCAATACCTTTTGCGAGTATTGGGTTATATACCATACTTTTCTCAGCCAATTGTATGCGAGACTAGAGTAATTCCTTCACAAAACTTGTCATATGACAAGTAGGTACTTGTCATATGACAAGTATGTACTTGTCATATGACAAGTACCTACTTGTCATGGATTGTACTTGTCATTATACTTGTCATATGACAAGTACAACGTACTTGTCATACGCATGACAAGTACGTGGTGCAGTGTTCTGCCTAAACAATATGAGTGAAATGTCGTACATGTCCGACATAGTTTCAAAAGTTGTCGTACATGTCCGACATAGTTTCAAAGTTGTCTTATATGTCCGACACAGTTTCAAAAGTTGTCTTATATGTCCGACATAGTTTCAAAGTTGTCTTATATGTCCGACAAAGTTTCAAAGTTGTCTTATATGTCCGACATAGTTTTGGATGTCCGACAAAGTTTCAAAAGTTGTCTTATATGTCCGACATAGTTTTGCGACTACATGTCCGACATAGTTTCATTAGTTGTCTTATATGTCCGACATAGTTTCAAAAGTTGTCTTATATGTCCAACACAGTTTCAAAAGTTGTCGTAGGTGTCCGACATAATTTCAAAGTTGTCTTGCATGTTTGACAAAGTTTCAGAAGTTGTCTTACATGTCCGACATAGTTTCTGAGCATGTTCGACATAGTTTCATTAGTTGTCTTATATGTCCGAAATAGTTTCAGAAGTTGTCTTACACGTCCACGGCATAGTTCTCGGAGAACAGCGAAGCAAGCACCTTCTCGTCCGCCACTATTTCATTTGCAGCCGCTTTGCTCCGCCCGACGCAGTTGACTGGAGGGTTTCGTGACCAGTACCCGACACCGCCAGGATTCGAGCTGTTCGATAAGAACGGGCATCGTTGAAGGTTCTTCAGGACATCAATGAGGTTGAAGAATGGGGGTGATTACCAGACCTTTTCGCGCAGGCTCTGGGGGTGACGCCGCACTTGCCTGGTGTCTCTAAACGAGGGGTCGCGGACCGTGGAAAAATGAGGACACGTCACCAAAAACAGTAAAAACGATGAGGGGTGGAAATCGCTTTTCGGCATCGGCATCCGAGCATTAGGAGACGGGGAAAAACTGATTCAGCTTTACTAGACACTGGGTGATTTCTGTCTGAGGGGGTCAATGTGGTTTCGGTTCCGCATCTACGACTACATGGCCAACTGTACGACAGAGCGATGATTCTGCTTGATGCCCTGCAGCAGGCGAGTGGGTCTCGTCGTCACCAACCAGTACTGCCCCTGGTCATTAAGGAGAGGGATGGATGTGACCGTGCTTCCTGGTGGCACTGTGTTCGTCAGCTTCTCACTGAACGTTCCCCCTTGTACCCATCTTGCATGTGAAGACGGCGAGTTGAACCTTGAACGCGCACGCCATCAGCAGCAGAGTTATGGCATCCGGGGGTGTGCCAACCCTATTCTGAACTATCGCTTCCGCCCCTGCCTTCAAATCTTTGCACAATATCCGCACTCAGGGGCTGCGCGAATAGATTCTTCTGCAAGAGGGCATGGGGGTTAGCTTTCTCTCGGAACTGAAAGAAATACCAAAAGTTAGCTGCTGTTAAGCAGCTGTAGAAGGACCCGTTCTTAGGTGCGGTCGGTGAAAGTTTCACCCCCGCTCTTACTATGGCTTCGCGCAGCTGACGGGAACAAGTTTCTTCCACCACAACCTGTCCATTCACTTTCTCTGTGTGCTGTCCCACTGGCCGCACCAGAGCTTCGTCCCCGTGCGTTCTGGCCTGTGCTTCATTGCGACAACCAGTCCATTCACTTCCTCTTTGTGCTGGGCGGTGTAGGCCATAATCCTGGCGGCGTCTTCCTCGTTCTCAAATGGAAGCTCGTCCACTGTAACGAGTAGATCCATTTTTCACTGCAGAACAGATACAGAGGCCACCCCTGCCTGTGACCAGTGACAAGGGTACCCAGGTCGGCCGTGGGGGGTGTTTGGGGGTTTGTTTGCGCATGGCTATTTTGCCGTCCAGTCGCCCACGTGTAACGTAAAAACTCATTCTCGATTCGATACTCGAACTCAACTTTTGTGGTACATAATTTGGCTCCAAAAGCAGTCGAACTCAACTTTTGTGGTAATGTGGTTCAAAAGCAGGTTCAGAAGGTACGTGGTTCAGGGCGTGCGTAAGCAAAGTGATAGGATAGCTGGAGAAGTCTTCAGAAGGTGGTGAGGGTCATGACTGTGTTCTGCCAGAAGGACAGATGGTGAGTAACCTAAAAGTATATACGACAACTTCTGAGACGTTCTGCCCTGCAGACACGAATTGCATTCCTCGGACAGCAGGTGTACTTCTTCGGCCTCGTCTCTGTCGTCGTCGTCGGAAGTCTCGTCGGCGCCTCTTGTGGCAACCCTGGCGGGTAAGCCCATGAAGGTATACCAAAGCTATAGGAGACAACTCTTTAAACAATGTCGGACATGTAAGACAACTTTTGAAAGTATCTCGGACATGTAAGACAACTTCTGAAACTATGTCGGACATATAAGACAACTTCTGAGACTATGTCGGACATATAAGACAACTTCTGAGACTATGTCGGACATATGAGACAACTTTTGAAACTATGTCGGATACACATGACAATTTCGAAACTATGTCGGACATATAACAGGTTGAATTAAACTTTCCACAATCACGAAACTTTCTCGGACATATAAGACAACTCCTGAAACTATGCCGGACATATAAGACAGTTTGTTCAAACAATATACTAAGTTCCCCCCCCCCCCCCCTTTTTTTTCCTCCCCTAATCCGTGCAGGCTATTAGCTTCATTTTGCCTCAATTTTCCAAATTCCGTCTCAATGGCCAGTTTTATTTTGTAGAAGCACCTGCTTTGTAGGAAATACTCGAGGAGGCTGCCAGCTGCAAAATATCAAGTGTGCTGTACCCCACACGAAACACAGGTGAATCTGGGTTCAGTGGCGGGCGTAAGCGTTCAACAAAGACCCACTTTGTAGTTGTATTGTTTCTCCCCCTCTAGCCACCTTCAAAGTAAGCACAAGGCAGCCCCTCGAGTATTTTTCCCGCTCTGAGACCGGGAAGCTTTTGTTTAGGTTGCATGAATCTCTCAAAGTGGGGGGCTCCGCCCCCTGGCGAACGGTACGGTACATTCAGGTGAAGAAAGAGTTTGCACTTCTCAATCCGTTTGTCGCGTTAAACATGACCAACATACTGGTGGCCCACCTGTGTGACCCTCGCCCCGCTCCTTCAGGTGCACATTCCTGAAGGCAAAAAACCATTCCCAGTTCATTCACCACTCAGATGTTGCGTGCTGGTAAATCATTTGTACGAGTAGGAGGCAGACACGAAATAAGGCAGTTGTGCCGACTCAGAAATAATCTGGGCTGCTTCTGAGCCTCGGCTCTCTCATTCGGCTTAGCCCCCGCGACAGCCCCAAACTTCTGCCAGCCAGCCACCATGCCCAGCCCCTGACCAGCCCCTGACCGCCAGCCACTAATTTTTCTGTCACCTCCGGCTTCATCCCTTGAACATGAAGAGAGACCAAAGGATCGTTAGGCCATGCTTTCACACCGAGGATCGGTACTAAAGATCGTGTATCGAGCAAGCTTTTACCCTTATGCTCTACGCGAGATTTCTGTGCTTGCTGAGCTTGCCTTAGGACACCTGCGTTAATGTGTAACAGATGTGCCGCCCCAGCCAAACTCCCCACCCAGCTTCCTCACAGCGGCCTAACCCACGGCCTCCACCGGACCCCCACGGCTTTTTTCATCGAAGGTCGTTTTTTTGCACTTTTTTTTTTTTTCTTTTTTTTTTTGTATAAGCACCTGCTTTGTAGGAAATACTTGAGGAGGCTGCCAGTTGCAAAAGATCAAAGGAGGTAAATGTGCTGTAGCCCACACGAAACACAGGTGAATCTGGGTTCAGTGGCGGGCGTAAGCGTTCAACAAAAATGCCGAAGCAACTCGACAGGTCGGGCGCCCGGATTTCCAAATTCCGTCAGCTGACGGAAAATGGAATGGGAAGCTTATGCCCTGAATCTGTGCCTCGTAACACACAGCCGCCGAGCAACACGAAACCCCCCAGAAGAAAAGCCAGGCACCGGGATCTTCCTGACGAGCACGCAACCCGGTGAACATAATCAAGAGTCGAAGCTTAGCGTCGAAACTTCCTGGCTTTTCATGCCGTAGCAGAACGACCACCGGGGACTTTCACAGGGTTTCACAACGGAGTGCCACATTAGCGGCACCCTCTCACTCTTTTCAACCCCAAGTCTCTACGGTCAACCGGACTTTAGAATGCCGAGCTTCTAATCCACAAATAACCCCAGAACAGAACACCTGACTGCTGGTGGGGTTGAATCACACTAATTAACGACGTCCAACCATCGCGTGCTGACCGAAGACTGCTTGGGCCGGTTTTGACCGAGGGGGTCTGTGGCACTCTAGAAATTATTCGCCGTCCAGGGGGGGTCAATAATCACCGCCGCAGTGCGGGCAAAGGGATGCCGCAAGGGTGCCCTGGCGAACCCCGACAGCAGTAATGTTCAGAAGACGAACTACGTGGTACATGTGGCGCGAGAGACGATTGAAAAGGCGAAGACACCGTGGTGCAGCGCACGCCGTCATACATTGCATTGCGACGGATTCCGTCGCACTCACACGGTATATTTATACATGTACACGACTGACACGAAATCCGTGTGCTTTCATGTGGGGTGCGCGTGGATGTTGCCGACAGAAAAATACACGGTGATTCTAGTGTCTTTGGTAATTCTCGCAGGAAAGGTAAGCCAAACTGCAATCCGACGGCGCGTAGAGCGAGTCGTACTGCGGGAACACGTCCCTACCCCACACTTGGCTTGTCAGCCCACCGACGGGCACGCGTGGCATAGACCTCCAGGACAGCCGCCGTTTCCGCGCCCGCCGCGAAGACGGGACGTAGCTGCAGCCTGCCGATCACCCGCGGCACACCGAGCGTGTGAAGGCTCTTCACCCTCGCCGTCGGCAGCGGCGAGGGCAGCCTTAGAGCCTTGCATAAGCGGCACAACGCCGCGAGCATCGCCCCTAGCCGCTGACCCCGTTCGGCCACCGATACGGGCGCTGAACCTTCGGCCTCTTGGGGCAGCGCTTGACATCCATGCCTGTGAACAGCTCGAAGTCCAGGTGAGCTCGACGTTGGAGCCCGGGGAGCGCTTCCGCTGCTCGAGGCCACCTCGTCGAGGCGTGGTCGATGACACGGGCCTCAAACCGCGCTTCTTGATCGCTAGAAGGCACATCTCGTCGCCTGGGCCAGCCTCGATTCCTGTTCGGCCCGCGTGCCCGTCGTCGCAAGGTTTTGCGCCCTCAACAGGGCCTGGGTATCGGCAACTTTTCCTTCGCTTCTTAGGCGGCTCAGCAACCGTATCAGCGGTGCTTGCGTCGTGCATCACGTCTTAGTCGCCCGAGGA
Source organism: Diplonema papillatum (assembly GCA_030068145.1). Classification (NCBI taxonomy): domain Eukaryota; phylum Euglenozoa; class Diplonemea; order Diplonemida; family Diplonemidae; genus Diplonema; species Diplonema papillatum. The sequence continues at coordinate 113,720 of JAPJBO010000222.1, read as the reverse complement.
GGTTCCAGCAGAGGACACCTACTAGGCATTCCTCATTCAAGGAAAATAATTGCAATCATAGATCCTCATCACGACGCAAGTTCAAAAAAAATTGCCATCCTCTTCAAGATAGGTAGCCGGAAGGCTCTCAAACTCGTTTAATGCGTCAGTGTAGCTTACCCGAGACGCGCACAACTTCTTAAGGGGACTGCGCGCGACTTATAGCGCGCGGAAGAGCGAGCCAATAGCAGGTCTGTGATGCTCCTAAATGTCCTAGGCTGCACGCGCACGGCGGCGGATGCGGCCGAAGCGTCACCGCTGTCGCCGGTGTCGCTCCCGCGGTCTCCACCGTCGCCGTTGCCGGCGCCACGCCCCCAGGATGGGTCGTGAGGGAGGGCCTTCCGCAGCGCTGCACTCGCCGTCGTCTGGCGCCGTTCCCCGTTGGTGCGCACGCAGTCGACAGCGTGCTGCACCCCGTCAAAGGAAGGGCGCTCCGCAGCCAGGCGGACAACAGCAATGATCAATGGCTAGCCATTAAGAAGTAATGGCCAGCAGTAGTCTGCACTAGCCAATAAGTATCAGGGGCCAGCAATTAAAGTGGGACGCTGGGGTCTGCCTTCAACGACCACTGTGAGTGTCCCTGGAGCCCGTCTCGACCAGGAACTGGCAAAAAGGCCGCAAGGCGTTGCGGTCGAGCTAATATGTTCTTGGGCGAGCTTTTTTTCGGGGTTTTATCCCGACTAATTCGTTCCGGGAAGTGAAAACTTATTCCGGGAAGTGAAGATTTGTTCCGCTACTGGCAGAAAAGCTTTAAAGAACCCATTCGATGAAGGTCACCCGGAGACTCTAAAATCCCGGATTCTCAAGCTAACTTTAACTCTAGAAAAGGCCGTTGCCGTGGCGTCCCACGATTGCTCGACGGTAGCTGCGCTGACTGCGCGTTGGGGGGTTGGAGGCCCTGGCCTGAAAAACTAGCAGGCATGTTTGCTAAAATGTTGTTTCTGCAGAATCCTTCCCGGGGACATACATCTTCGACCCTCCCTTTACCGTCCGGTTAGTGTTAGTCGTAGCCTCCGCACCAGCCAAATCTCGAAAAAGAATTGTCTAAACGACTAGAATCCCGGATTCTCAAGCGAACTATAACTCTAAAAAAGAGACAAAAAAAAAGAACAATAAACAAAAAAAAGGATCCAATGCTTCGACAAGTATGCTTCTACGCCGCTCTTGCGTTGGTGGCGGCTCTATCGCCTGCGGAGTACACCGGGCTGGCCGGGCAGACCTGCGTCGAGTACTTCGAGAAGGTGCCCGATTTTGCCGGCTGGAACTACAACGGAGGCACCATCCAGATGGGGCTGTGGGAGATGCTGGATTACATTCCCGCCTCGGCGGCGAGCGTGATCGCCCCCGCCATCACGGGGAAACTCAACGCGTACAAAACGACGCCCCCCGGGTCCCTCATCCTGAACAACCAGAGCATCAACTTCGGCAAGTCCATCGGCGACTCGGTGGCTCAGTTCCCGGCGGCCTACAACAAGATGCTGATCGCGCAGGGCGGTGACCAGGACGATGTCCACATGGTGACGTACATGGCGGACCGGATCAAAGACTTCCCGTTCCACCTCCCCACGGGGTTGGTCAGCCGGCAGGAGACGTGGCCGGCAGTCGGAGAGAACGACACGAAGGCCCGCGGTGTGTGGGGGGACGACGGGTTCATGGGGACAGCGGTTCTGCTGGCGAGCAACCAGACGCAGCACATCATGGAGGCTTGGAAGCAGCTCACGCTGCTGCGCAACGTCCTCAACGACCCGACGGATGGGTTGTTCAGGCACGGCGCCCTGGAGAACAACACGAACTTCCAGAGCTGCTGCAAGTGGGGCAGAGCGAACGGATGGGTCGTCATGGCAATGGCTGACACCCTGGTCGCCATGCAAGCGCACAACCTCACCGGCGGGTCGGAGTATGCGCAGCTGCAGTACTACTTCACGACGCACATGAACGCCCTCACCCTCTTCCTCGACCCCGAAACCGGTCTCCTGCACAACGTCCTCAACATGACGCAGACCCCTTTGGAAACCAGCGCCACCGGCATGACCCTGTACGGTCTCGCCACCGCCATGCTCAACGGCATCATGCCCCGCAGCCCAGGGTACGTGATGTTGGCGGAACGCATGTTCACCGGCGTCGCGAGTATGATCAACGCGGACGGGACGGTCAGCGGCGTCATCGGCGGTACCGGCATCAAGGACGCCTGGCAGGACTACGGCACCCCCGGCTCGTACAACAACTCGGGGGCCGGTCTGGGCGGCATCTTCCGGGGAATGGCGGCGTACTTGAAGCTTAACGTCACCCAATAGAACGCAGCGACACCCCCCCCCAACCCCCTTCCTTGAAGCAGACATGGGAAATGCAGGACTGTGCCCGAGCACTAAAACTAAGGGTTTTCCCACCCTTACGAACAGCCGCCTGGCACACCAGTCAGTCTGACTGCAGACACTTAAGTAACGCGCTGATTTGAGGCTTGACGTCACCCAATAGAACGCAGCGACACCCCCCCCCAACCCCCTTCCTTGAAGCAGACATGGGAAATGCAGGACTGTGCCCGAGCACTAAAACTAAGGGTTTTCCCACCCTTACGAACAGCCGCCTGGCACACCAGTCAGTCTGGCTGCAGACACTTAAGCAACGCGCTGATTTGAAGCCCCGGATGCGCCAACATCTCGTAAGCCTTGCTCCGCCACTTTGCTCAAAAATGTTTCCCGCGCGGCGAAAAGCTGCGGGCTCTGCGGGTTGTCGAACGTTCCTCGACTGATCACGAGCCCCCTTTAGCCACGTGCCCTCTGCCCTTTCTCCGAAGAAGTTAAAAAAAAAAAAACGAAGACAACAATAAACGGCGAATCTGCTAGCTTGCGTGGTGTCACGGGGTATTTGGCAGCCGCTGCTCAACACCTGCAATTCATGACACTTGCACTTTGCAGCATTCAATGCTTAACAACTGCAATTCACTGTTCTCAGTGCTTGGGTGCACAAAGGCCCGGAAATGATCAACCCGACCTCATTTTCATCAGCATCGACTCTCCGACGAACGACGTCACATAATATGGCGCTCGCCCATGAACAGTGCATGCCTGCCTTGATGGCGCCTGCGCTTGTTAGCTCTCAACGTTGAACAAGTTGTGCATGCTATTATGCTATTTCGTGTGCTCCATGTACTCATCACAAGGCTTAACACACATGACCAGGCCTGTCTATCCCCATTCCCTGGAACTGCAGCGAGTTCCCTGCCGCTGTTTACCACAGTGCACTACGGAGCACCACGATCTATCTCGAGCGCATTGTATTGCCTGGAGCTGCATTTGCCGGTACAAACAGCGCAGTCTATCAGGTGCGCGTAGCATCGCATAGCATTGCCTGCGCATTTGCCGGTACAGACAGGTCTATCAGGTTGAGCGCATAGTATCGCATAGTATTGCCTGTGCATTTGCCGGTACAGACGGCCTATCAGGGGACGGACCGGCTTAATCACGTGAGCGGCGCCGAAGCTTTGCTAGCTTCGGCTGTCACCAGTTTGCGCACTTAACCACGGCGAAGACGCTCAAAAAATGCAATTCCGTCCGAGCAGAAATACTGTCGATTACTGCAGAATCAGAATCACCGAAAAGTTAAGCCTTTTTCGACACAACGTAAAGACGCCGTTTGCCATCTCTTCTCTGTCCACCCATCCAACCTTGATGGGAAGAAGAACCCGCCCCCGCGGCGGGGCATCGTCCTTCAGTTGTGACCAACGTTTCAGTAGTAGCGTAGTCTGTGTACGGTGGTGGCTCCACCGCGGGTCGCCCGGTCACCACAACGTGGGCATCTGTTTTTCCTTTGACTTTATTTGTTTTCTTAGTAGTGTTCCCATGGGGCAGCAGTCAGTTGTGAGACTGGCAGGTGAGCAGCGTCACCTCCCCCAGCGAGCTCTCGGATCAAGCTGCGTCTGATGCAGCTGTTGTATGGATCGCCTACATACACTCAGCCGCGCGTGCCTTCATTGCGAAGGTTACTGCTGCGGCCTTCTGGGTGGCAGCTGTGTCAGGTCAAGTAGCGAGATCTGAGGCCCTGTGATGGCTGAGTGCACACCTAAGCAGGGCTGCATCCTCGTGTTGTAGCCGTGTTGTGTATAAGGCTTCGTGGGGGCCTGGTCAACCACCTCATCACTATAGGGCACAAACCTTTCTTGACAGTGATTGGACAGTCGGGATTGCCGGGGGCGGGTCTCCATGAAGAAGATAATTGTAAAGCAAGACCTGCCCCCTGCGCCTGCTGTCTCCGGCTGCTTCGGCAGACGACACATACTACTACTACTACTACTACTACTACTACTACTACTACTACTACTACTACTACTACTACTACTACTACTACTACTACTACTACTACTACTACTACTACTACTACTACTACTACTACTACTACTACTACTACTACTACTACTACTACTACTACTACTACTACTACTACTACTACTACTACTACTACTACTACTACTACTACTACTACTACTACTACTACTACTACTACTACTACTACTACTACTACTACTACTACTACTACTACTACTACTACTACTACTACTACTACTACTACTACTACTACTACTACTACTACTACTACTACTAGTAGTGTTCCCAGGGCGTTAGCTTGGTCTCCGGCATGATCCAAGTTGGACCGCCAGCGGCTTTTTGCGTCCTCAGGAATGGGCTCAACACAGCGCGATGCGACGCATCTTCACGACAATGCTGGGCCCTGAGTGCCTCGGATTGCACGTTGGCCACCTCTGCCGGGGCGGGTGATGATGCAGTGCCATTTTCATTCTTCTATTTTTGTATAAGCACCTGATTTGTAGGAAATGCTTGAGGAGACTGCCAGTTGCGATAGGTCAAAGAAGGTAAATGTGCTGTAGCCCACACGAAGCACAGGTAAATCTGGGTTTAGGGGTGGGCGTAAGCGTTCAACAAAAAAGATCCACTTTGTAGTTGTATTGTTTCCTCCCCCTCTAGCCTCCTTCGAAATGAGCACAAGGCAGTCCCTCGAGTATTTCCGCGCCGGCTTTGCCAAATTTGGACTGACAGTCCAATTGTGGATACTGAAGCTAATCCCCTGGTAGTACTGTTGTACTGAAGGGAACATTTCCGGAACACGTCTGCGCATGAGTACTGAAAACGACCACAGACGAGTCAGTGCTACCCACAGTGAAGAAACCCCCCTAAGAGAGCGTTTTGCACCCCGTGCACGCGAAGAACGAGAACCCTCTTTAAGTGTTGATTTGTTGTCATCGTAGTTGATCTACTCATTGTGAGACCTACCTCCGGAAGTGTCCTCTTCTTTTTGGATGGAGCACCCTGCTTGGTAAGAAATACTCGAAGGGGCCGCCAGAAACCCCCAAAGGAGGACATAAAAGCTCCTCGGAGCACACTAGCATCGATGTCTCCCCCGGGATGACGAAGGCCGGGGAGAGCCGGGGGCAGTGAAGTAACGAAGCCCGCGAACGGTGGGTGGTGACCCCTCCGAACAGCCTCCCTGGCCCTGGCCCACGCCTGATGCCGCTACCCCTTAACCCGGACGGCGGCGCTTTGGCATGCGCCAGGAACCTCAAGGGGAGCAGCGCGAGAGGCATCGTCCACGCTTCAAAGGCCCACACACTAGCATCGATACCTTATAGGAACCTTCACGACAGCGGCCACCCGGAGACTATCAAACCCCGGATCTCTACCCCCAAAGGAGGACACAACAACTCCTCGGAGCACACGAAGATGGATACCTTATGGGAACCTTCACGACAACGGCCACCCGGAGACTATCGGATCTCTAAGTGGAACTCGCCCTCGAAAAATCTGGGGTTAGTGCCAGGGACGTAGAGCGTCCTACAATGCAAAGAACGACCCACTTTGTAGTTGAACCTCCCCCTCCAACCTCGGTGGAAAGAAGGCACCAGGCGGGACCACCGAGGGGTTTCTTTTCTTTTGCAAGTATTCCAATCCTGCGGGGGGTAGTTGACCCGGTGCTCTGACCCGATTTCGGCTCGAATCCCAGTATCCAAGCTTCAGCCCTGCCGAATGTACTGAAGCAGAGGCCGACCAACCCCCACCCTTTCTCTCGCGCGAGGAAAGAGGGCAAAACCGCTTAACGGATCACTTTCTTCGCTTCGCTCAACAGCCACGTTTTCGCCTGTGTTTCCGCCTGCGTTCTGTTCCCGTTTTCTCCTCATCAGATTCCAGGCACCGCCGCGCAAGGGCAACAGCGGTAGCAGTCCCGTCGTTTCGTGTACGGTAGGCGTTGGCCAGAAGCTGTCCGTCCAAGGGTCGGTCATTAACCATGAAAAGTACATGTTTTCGCGATCTTGGGCGCAGTCATTCACCAAAAGCTGACCGCCCAAAGGTGTGGTCATTAACCAGGAAAAAGTACATGTTTTAGCGATCTTGGGTGCAATCATTCACCCGAAGCCGCCTACCCAAAGGTGCGGTCATGTGTGAAACGCTCATGTCCCAGCGATATCGGGCGCGGTCATTTCGTCGGGCGTCGACGACGAAAATACATGATCTAGCGGCTTATGTGCTGAGAGCCGTCAGTGACCAGAAGCTGACCGGATAGGTGCAGTCATGACCGTGCTGGCTCGGGCCAGCCAGGGTGGTACAGTGGTGGAACTGGGGGTTGGAACTTACAATATGGTAGAACTGGTCTTGGCACTTACAAGTGGTAGAACTCGTTTCCATGCACCATCTCGATTAGCGTTTTCCCCCCTGATTAATTGTTTGGGTTAGAAGCCCACGACCTTTGACTTGTTTTGCCACACCTTTTGACTTGTTTTGATGTCGAAGTGCGATCGAAGACGCCACAACAGACGACACGACCATCGCCCAAGCGCCGGGAAGAATCAGAAATCGACGCGCAACCGATGAACCTGGACGAGCAATCGAAGGAGAAGACACCAATGCGCGCCAGCGCGGCGATTCAAGACGAGCAGAAGAGGCGAAACCATGACACATCACATGCGAAGAGATACCCGCGCCGCCGGCGAGGCAGATTATCGCCACAGATTCTTTGCATTGTGGGCCCGCACCGTCAGGTAGGCTAGGCTAGTTCCGGGATGGCTCCCTGGGGAGGACGGGGTTAGTCTTGTTTTAGCAGTCCCAGGGCCTCTCCCCCACCAACCTGTTCGTGTTCTCGTGGCCACCGCTACCACGCTGGCCTTTCCCGAGAACACATTGAAGCTCCTTGCTACGTTAATTGTAGCACCCCACCCGTCTTGCAATACGATATAGTTACGGATATTCAACCTGCGCAAATCATAAGCAGCACAAATACCCGAAAAGAGACGGTCAGACGGTACCAAGAAGACAGACAGTCACCTACTGCGGCACCATACTGAGGAGGGCCTACCGTAAGTAAGGTATGTGGACAATGGCCGAAACCACCAATGACCAACAACCAAGGTACCCACCGATCCTCTTACCTCGTGTAACCACCACTCTTACGACACTCAGAGCACAAAGAATATCTTCCCTTAACGACGAAGGTCACCCGGAGACTTTAAAACCCCGGAGTTTCAAGCGAACTTTCACTCTAAAACAAGTCAAAAGAGCGTGGGCGATGCGTCCTTTGCGCCTTTACCGGCTCCCCCTTATTGAACTCAACTCGCAGGAACCACCCCTTTCCCCCCTCCCGCCCACCAACCCCCCCCCCCCCCAGGGGAATCGACGACCAAGGGGCAAGGGCCGCGCTCTGCTGGATGGCCGAAACGACCGGCGCATCGGAAGCGGCGCCGTCGTTCCGCCTACGCTCCCAAGCGGACGCGACCACGATACCGCGGTAGGCGCGCAGCCCCCCGTCCCCCTCACTCCCAACCACCCCCTGGCCTTCGGCAGACTCGGAGGACACACTTTTTGCGCGCGCTTTCCCCGGCTAGCTTTGAAAGAGGTAACCCGGGGCTTTCCCCGGCTAGCTTTGAAAGCGGGAACCCGGGGATTTCCCCGGCTAGCTTTGAAAGAGGTAACCCGGGGCTTTCCCCGGCTAGCTTTGAAAGAGGTAACCCGGGGCTCCCGGCTAGCTTTGAAAGAACCCGGGGCTTTCCCCGGCTAGCTTTGGAAGAGGTAACCCGGGGCTTTCCCCGGCCTTCGACTCGGAGGGCACATTTTTGCGCGCGCTTTCCCCCCCTCCCCCTCGTCACAGCAGCAACCGTCAGCTCACCCTTCTTTTTTTTTCTTGCGCTTCGAAAGAGGCACACCGGAGTTTCCACCCCCCCTATCCCACACACCCAGCAGCGCACGCGCGCGCTCGCCCCTTTTCGGCGCGCCGACGGCTTCCTCATCGACCAGTAAGAGTACCTGAAAGGTGCTCCTTCGATCGGCACAAAACGCGGGCACACAAAAAAAAAAAAAAAGTAAGAAAATAAAAGAAGACTGAACCCCCGCAAGCACAAGACGTCGAAAGACATCAATCTGCACGCCGTCGCCAAATAAGATCGAAGAGACGGAGACCTCGTCGTGTTTCCTCGCTTGTTTCACAACTAACGAGACGCAAACGTTCTCGGGTCGAAGGTTTTGTCGGGCAGGGCCGGCGTGTCTTCGAGGGACGAAGACACCCGCAAGCCTCGTCGCGTGTCCTCGCTTATTTCATAACTAGCGAGACGTGGTGTTCTCGGGTCGAAGGTCTTGGTCGTGCAGGGCTGTCGTGTCTTGAAGGGACGGAGTCACCGTCGTGTTTCCTCGCTTGTTTCACAACTAACGAGACGCAAACGTTCTCGGGTCGAAGGTTTTGTCGGGCAGGGCCGGCGTGTCTTCGAGGGACGAAGACACCCGCAAGCCTCGTCGCGTTTCCTCGCTTATTTCATAACTAGCGAGACGTGGTGCTCTCGGGTCGAAGGTCTTGGTCGTGCAGGGCTGTCGTGTCTTGAAGGGACGGAGTCACCGCAAGCCTCGTCGTGTTTCCTCGCTTGTTTTCACAAGTAGCAAGACGCACCGCTCTCGGGTCGAAGGTCTCGTCGGGCAGAGTCGCCGTGTCGTGAAGGGACGGAGGCACCGCTCTGTTTCTTCGCTTGTTTTCACAACTAGCGAGACGCACTGTTCTCAGGTCGGAGGTCTCGTCGTGCAGGGCCGGCGTGTCTTGGAGGGACGGAGACACCGCAAGTCTTGTCGTGTTTCCTCGCTTGTTTTCACAACCAGCGAGCCGCAAACGTTCTCGGGTCGAAGGTCTCGTCGGGCAGAGTCGCCGTGTCTTGAAGGGACGGAGGCACCGCACTGTTTCCTCGCTTGTTTTCACAACTAGCGAGACGCACTGTTCTCAAGTCGAAGGTCTTTGTCGGGCAGAGTCGCCGTGTCTTGAGACACCGCACTGTTTCCTTGCTTGTTTTCACAACTAGCGAGACGCACTGTTCTCGGGTCGAAGGTCTTTGTCGAACAGAGTCGCCGTGTCTTGAAGCGCGAAGAAGATGGTGGTCATGTTCTTCGTGGCAGCCGGGATCATGGTGCAGTCGTACCGGCGGCGGCGGCGGGAGAGCCGCCGCGTGCAGCTGGCACACAGCGAGTTCGAAGACGCCCTCGCTCGGGCCTGCGCCTTCGAGCGCCTGGCGATGATCGAAGGCTACGACGACTATTTGAACCCATCCACCTCTGGTGCCCGTCGCCCGGCGACCCCCGGCCTGCGGCTGCTGGCGGCGGTGGCGAAGGAGAGGCGCCGGCGCGGGCCGGCCGAAGTCACGAAGATCTTCGTTTCGTGCGTCAACGCCGGGGCCCCCGGGATGCCGGCCTGCATGGAGGCCGTCTGCGACGCGGTCGCGAGGCGCTACCCGGCGTGCGAGCCGGCGCTCGCGACGAGCGGCAGCGGCCCTCCCTGCGACCACCCGCAGACAGTCGCCGACTTCATGCTCGGCGTGTCGTCAGACGACACCGTGCTCATCATCGCCCTCGACGGCGCCGCCTACGACCGCGCGCCCTCTCCAAAAGTATCGCACCTCGTTTTCTTGACTTTCACGACAAGTAAACGGCAAATGCAAAGATGCATTCTAAATACCGTAAACGGAAATAAGTTGGACCGGACAAAATGGTCCAACGCACCTATTTCGGGCTCTCGCGGTCCAACTTTTGTCCGGTCCAACTATTTTTGGGGGGGTCCTGTGCACTTAGTGAAATTTCGCGGCTGACCACTGACCAACACTGGCTTCACTTCCTTAGTTTGCAAGTCGCGCATGAGCCCGCCGCCAGGAGTTGTAAATTTGTTGCATTAGTGTGATTGTCAGGCCTCCGACTACCCTGAGCAACGCACTATGCACACTCCGTGTCTACGTCACAGCAGATGGAACGCGTCTGTTACGTCGCCGCGGAGGCGGCCTACGAGTGGGTGTCATTGTGGCCTCCCGGCCGGAGCCATCGTTGGATGACCCTTCGCTCGTTTCTTCGCGTTTGCGTCGGTTCGCGCGTCGGGTTTGGCCAGGAGTTCTAGAACACTGCGCGGCACAACCCGCAGTGTCCCATCCGTCTGCCCCTTTGCTTTGGTAGAGTGCAAACGCAAAAATGTAGAGTGAAAACTAAGTGGATCGAGGTTGGCTGACACTGAAGGGTGGAGCTGCTTATGTTGCGTAGGTCGGCTGAGTCAGGATAGTGGCGGAGGTGGGTGTCGTCGTTTATCGTCAGGACGTGGTCTGATGTAGCTGTTTCGTCACACCCGGGCACACTACATTTGACCTTCGTACCGTAGGGCATGATGCCTCGGCGTACGATGGCCTGCAACAAGTCAGTTGTGCCATGTAACTTTCGTAGTTTTGTGAAAGTCTGTGCGCGCATACAGCTCGGTGGCGTTACTTCTGATAGACGTTTCCGCACCTCGTGGTCGCGTAAACGCTCGGCACAGCGCCGAATGAAGCGCCCGGATTCTTCCATCTGTGCTTACCTGTCGTCCTCCGGACCGTTTGACATGGATTTTTTTTTTTCAACCCCGCCTAAGCAGGGAAGTAGCTTGGGCTCTGGGCCCCACGTAAAATCCTACCAAATGTTGTACAGAGCGCTTTTCAGGGTCCTCGGGGCACTTTGTGTGTGTGGAGCTCAGACTGACACTGTGTTGGGGGGTGTTCGGACAAAATGCGGCGCGTGCAGGTGGGTTTTGCTCATGGAAGGTAGCAACACAGCAAGAATTGCTAACCGCTTTGTAGCCCACAGAGACTGTGGCAACTTTGATGTGAGCTAACTTATAGTTGTCGCTACTGTCCACCACAGAGGCTGTCCTTCGGGAAGCAAAAGAACCATGCGAAGAAGGCGAGTGCCGCTTAGCGGTTTTCTGCGACAGCAGGGCGGCTAACACTACACACGTCAAGACCAGCGCCGCAGGCGCGGAAAAATTGATATTGCCGCTTTGTAGTCCACAGGGACTGCGGCAAAGTTGATGCGAGTCAAGTGCGCACTTATGCACTCTGCAGGGTGCTCCTCTTTGTGGTTGTCACTACTGCCCACCACAGAGAGCAGCAGTCTTCTTGGCAACACGACACGAAACATGTGTATTACACAAGCCAAAAATGCCAGCGCCGCAGGCGCGGAAAATTTGCCAAGCTATTGGGCCAGTATTGCCCAAAATTGAGGGTGTACGTTGCTAGACCCATGATCCAGAGGTCGTACTGTAGCATCATCCCCACCCACTGCACTGCCTACAACACACCCACCACCACCACTGCCCACCGCACCACCCACCCACTGCACTACCTCCACAACCTCCCACCACATGACCACCCACTACCGCCGCCCCCCCACGACACCACCGGCCGCTGGCTATAACTATAGTTTTTTTTTTTTTTTTGGATGTTGTATGGGGTTAACATTGGGTATATGAAGCTACTTCTCTGCGCCTAAGTGAAAACGTGCCTGGGCGGAAATATGTTGGACCGGACAAAATGGTCCAACTGTTTTGGTCGTCGCGCGGTCCAACTTTTGTCCGGTCCAACATATTTCCGGTCCAACATATTTCCGGTCCAACTTATTTCCGTTTACGGTAGGACTTTTCGTCTTGTAGCCATCGGCTAGCTTTTGATTTAGGAAGGTCAAACGTTCTTATGACCTTGCTATGACCTTGCCATGACCTTATAGCCATCTAGGAACTGTTTAAGAGGGTAAGGGTTCGCTAGGGCCCCGGGGGTTTCAAGCCTGCGACCGCGGCCGCCAACACCTCGATCCAGAGTGATCACCGCAAACGAGAAGCTTTCTCAGTGGAGTTCGGTAGGGGGAGTATTTCACCAAACCCTTTTCGTTTACTACCGCAGCGTGTAATCCTAGATGACCACCAAAGAGCAGTTTTCGCAGTGGAGGACAGAGGGGACTATTTCACCAAACTCTTAGTTTACCACTGCACCGTGGACTCCTACTTGCGGAGTCTTACACTCCATTTTCCCCTTTCCTCTTCCGTTACCATCTTCTTCACATACGCAATTCTGAAACAATGTCGAACAGACAGCTACTTTTGAAACACTGTCCACGTAGAGTCTGTCATCTTAGGCAATTCACGCTAGCATTAAACTAAGACATATTCCCTCCATACAGGACGGCGAGGAAGGCGCGTCGTCACCTGCGGCCACCGAGTCGCCGTCGGCCGGCGTCGTCGCCGCCTGCTTGTCAGCTGGGGCTAGCGTGGTCGCGCTGCAGGACTCGCACCCGGCCGCGCCGCCGCTGGTGACCCCGGGCCAGCTCGGCGCCCGCCGCCGCATGCACCATAGCCACCTCGTCCTCCATGCATACGGTCGATTCCGCCAACACCTCCTCCTAGTGACCACAATTCGCAGGTGATTACCGTCAAAGAGAAGTTTTTGCAGCCAAAGGACAGAGTCAGGTGGGGAGCTCTTTCATGAAACCCTTTCAGTTTACTGCTGCACCGTGTAATCCTATTTTCTGCGGAGTCTAACACTCCATTTTTCCCATTCCTCTTCTGTTACCATCTTCTTCACATACGCAATTCCGAAACAATGTCGAACATACAACAACTTTTGAAACACTGTCCACTTAGAGTATGGCAATTCACGCTAGCATTAAACTAAGACATACAGGACGGCGAGGAAGGCGCGTCGTCACCTGCGGCCACCGAGTCGCCGTCGGCCGGCGTCGTCGCCGCCTGCTTGTCAGCTGGGGCTAGCGTGGTCGTGCTGCAGGACTCGCACCCGGCCGCGCCGCCGCTGGTGACCCCGGGCCAGCTCGGCGCCCGCCGGCGGGCCGCGGCGCCCCCCGCCGCGTGCACCATAGCCACCGCGTCCTCCGACGCCTACGCGGTCGACTTCACCCCTGCGGCGGCAACCCCAGGCACGGTGCCATGCATCTTCGTGCGCCAAGCCGAAGGCCAGCTGGATAGGTTCACGCCGGGTGCGTTCGTCCACGCATTCTTCGACGCACTCGACCATAGGACGAAGGTCGCAGCCCAGCAGCCGGAAGGCCCGCCAGGGTCTGCGGAGTACACGTACGCCCGCTTCATCACTACACTCGCAGCCCTGCTATCAGACCGCATCTCCGACCCGACCGGAAACGTCGAGCTCCAATCGTCGACGGAATTCGCTCCCGGAGACCCGTTCCTGTTCCCTTCTCCTGTCAACCCACCGTCCCCGCTGGCGGCGCACCCCGCCAACATGCCCGTTTTCGACGATTACTTCGTGCTGCGGAGTGACAACAACAGCCCCTCTGACACGACGACTGACGGGCGTCCAGCGCCGGCGGGAACTGGAGACGGAGAGCAGCCTCAGTGAAAAACCAAGGAAATCTTGCGGGTGGGGGCAGTCCTGCCGCACTTGGAGAACTGGATCAATCAAAGCCGAAGGGCAGTTGGATAGGTTCACGCCGGGTGCGTCCGTCCACACCGTATTTTAACAAACTCGGCCACAGGACGAAGGTCGCAGCCAAGCAGCCGGAAGGCCCGCCAGGGTCTGCGGAGTACACGTACGCCCGCTTCATCACCACACTCGCAGCCCTGCTATCAGACCGCATCTCCGACCCGACCGGAAACGTCGAGCTCCTATCTTCGACGGAATTCGCTCCCGGAGACCCTTTCCTGTTCGCTTCTCCTGTCAACCCACCGTCCCCGCTGTCACCGCACTGTCACACCGCTACTACGCGGACTACCGCGGCTGCAACGGGTAACGGGGAATTAGGGTTCGATTCCAGAGAGGGAGCATGAGAAACGGCTACCACATCTAAGGATGGCAGCAGATACGCAAATTGTGCCCAACAGCAGCACTGTGGCGGCAGCGAAGAGGCATTTGAAGAAGAAAAGCTACCCATAATGAAAGTGTCCACTACAGAAGCAACGCATGCCCATGAAGCCCTTACATGCTCTGCGAGAGCCCATTTGACAAAGGTCACCCGGAGACCCTAATAATCTTGGAATCTCAAGCGAACTTTACTCCAAAAAGGTGGAGGGGGCCATGCCTGTACGTGATCCTGGTGTCGACCATCATTGAGTCACAACCTTGGCTAGCCAGAGCGAAAGAGAAAAATAATCGGGAACATTCTTTGATCCTGTTGGCTCGGGCTAGTTCAGGAGCGCTACCATTTACCGGGGATATTACTAGTCGTCGAAGCCAGCCCCCGAATTCTTCTGGTGTCGATTCGAGGTGGTCGTGCTCGTCTAGCCATGCGTCTTGCTCCTATTCTCTCCATAAACTGCAATAAGTCTACACCCCCCATAGCCACTACCCAACTCCAGCCTCGATGGTCAACCGGAGACTCTAAAGCACCGGACCTGTAAACGAACGAAATCTAATCCACAACTAACGCTGAGAAGTACGTTTGAAGTAACCACACTAATGCATCCACACACCCTCTCCGGTAGCTCCCGGTCAGCCGACCCGCGGTCGTTCGGAAGTCTCTTCGAAAAGCAGAGCATCAGGCAGCGTGGCCATACGCTAACTTTTTATCACCACGGTCAGCGCGCTCCTCTCAGGACCTTGTCTCGCATCCAGCACAGAATTTCTATCGGCTATCCTCAGTGTTGGGCATTTGCAGCAGGACATTGCAGCCAGGCATTGCTGGCACCTTCCGTAGCTCCATTATCGTACCACTGCGTGCCTTTTGAGTTCAGATGGCGCGAAAACAGCCCATTCGGAGCCAGAAGTCTGTTCGCATCAGACGCTCATCGTTTCCGCCTGCAATGCCTGGTCAATGTCTGGCAGGAAATCTGATCAGGAGGTCCTAAACAGAGGAAAGCCACATCCCTTTCACTACGTGTCTCCCAGCCGGTCCAACCCCCGGCTAACAGACTGCTGATCGACTGTGGATAGTTTGGATTAGAATGCAAATCATCTGTGGCGATAATCTGCATCGCCGGCGTCGCGGTTATCTCTTCGCACGTGTTGTGTCATGCTTTCGCCTCTTTAGCTCGTCCTGATCGTCGTGCTCAGGCGCGCGTTTGGTGCTTCGTTTCTCCTTCGACTGCTCGTACGCGTCGATAGTTGCTTCCTTACGGTGCT
The DNA here is from genome assembly GCA_030068145.1 of Diplonema papillatum. Taxonomy (NCBI): domain Eukaryota; phylum Euglenozoa; class Diplonemea; order Diplonemida; family Diplonemidae; genus Diplonema; species Diplonema papillatum. The sequence goes on along the minus strand of JAPJBO010000222.1, from coordinate 98,278 downwards.
TGCTAGACTGTGATAGCCTATATTCTCCTGTGGCAGACCATAATCTCCTGTGATAGCCCATATGACAGGCCATAATCTCCTGTGATAGCCTATATGATGGGGTGGCCATGCGATGGGGAGGATCACAAATTATCATGGGCTGTCATGTGATCTGTTGTGATTCCGTGTGATTTTTGTTGATTCTTTGTGATTTAGAACGATTTTTTTGTGATTTTTACTGATTTCTTGTGATCTAGAACGATTTTCTGTGAGGTCGTCAGCAGGCAGATGCTGTAGTGCACCTGTTTTAGCGGGTTACCTGTGGCCAGTTTTTTTTAGAGAGAGTTACACCAGGGCTTACGCTCCACGTGTGGAACGTGTGGATTTCCACACGTTAATTTTTTTCGGTTTTTTTTTCTTCCACGTGTTATTCCACATGTGGATCCACATGTAAATCCACACGTGGTTTTTTTTTTTCTCCACATGTGCTTCCACCTGTGGACCCACAGGTAGGTCCACATGCAGGGAAGTCCAGTGTTGGACAGGGGCCCAGGAAGGGCTCACCGGCGACCCAGTCGGTCTGACACGGGCCCAGGAAAGGCCCGCTCGACCGAAAGGAGAAGACTCAGGCAGGTGACTCCAGTGGTGGTATGTCAGCTAAGCCGACCATCGAATCGAAGGGGTTCATCAGACACTCGGATGAGCTACTTCACCACTCAGACACCCGACGAGTTGATAGGACGTCTCGTTGTGTTGGTGGTTTGCTCTGTGTTTGAGGTGTGAGAGTGCCTACCTTGGTCCCCACGCCGATATGTATCCCGTAATGGCACACATGCCGGACTCCAGGGATCTCAAAGGTCACAGACCCACCTGCCCGGGGGAGGTGTCACCACTCACCTGTCGTGATCCAGCAGGGGCGACACGAAATCACGATGCTGCCCCATGTCTTGTTGCATTAGGGAGTCATTCGGTACCCACTATACGGTCCATCCCGATCCTAAAGCTGCATAGAATTGCGTGCGGTCGGATGAGGTGATGTTGCTTCGCTTTTGGACTCGTTCTTCGACTTCGCACGGTCCCAACGTCCTGGTCTGCCCTTGGTGCTCGTCTTGCGCTCGTTCTGCGCAGTTCGTCTCTCCTGCCTGACTTCGTGCTTCCATTGGGCCTGCTTGCGCTCCCATCCCGACGGGTAATACGTCTGAGAATGAAAACTGCCATTCGGTGTTGCAGCTTTGCGGAGCCCAGCCTGCGGTACGGCTCACACCTTGTCGCCGGCCTTCTTCGCCGTCTGCTCGCGGCCAAGCTAAATGGCGAGCCTGCTGGCTCGCCATTTATGGCTTTTTGTTGAGACCGGCCATGTTCCCGCCTCGGAGAGACGTCAGGTTGACGTGCATCTCAAGTGCCGGGTGAATCGGCGTCTGCACAATACTCGTCAGCCTCATCGCGCTCTTCATCGCGTACGACTTCGCGGTTGCCGAGTCCACCACCTGCTGCCCTTCCTCTTGTCCCCTCTTCCGCTTCCTGTGTCACACCCCCCCTGTTTGACCCAATGCAGAGACACCCGCGACCACGGTACCAGGGAAAGCCTGCTACACGGGAGCCAAGCTTCACGTGTTCGGTGGTACTGCCAGGGTCAAGTGGCTACCGTTTCCCAAGCTAAAGCATCAAGGCTTGGCGCACCTTGGGGCTTGGCGCTCGAGCCACAGAAGTCATCGTCGCAAGGTCACACAACGATCTGCCAAAGCCGCTCGGAAAAGTCTTGCTTTCGGTCGGCCGAGGAGTGCCACCAACGACCAAGGCCGCCAAGTGTTGCACAGCCAAGTCCGTGGTGGCGCTATTTTTTTGCCCGCCGCACATAGGGAAACGTTTTCTTCCCCCCCGAACTTTACGTGTCCACATGTGGACCGCACGTATTTTCTCTGAGACCGAAAACGGAGCGTAAGCCCTGGTTACCACAACCACTTTTGGAAAAAAGAGGATGATTTCAGCACCATGGACCCAGCCAATGTCGCAGCCCTGCCGAACCGGTTACGCACGTCGCGGTCACGTGCAACGGTATCCAGATGAGAGTGGGGTGCATGGATTGGGCAGATCTGTTCTCCAAGCTCGAATTGTTGGGGATGGAGCTTTCTTCTGGGACTGTATTCGGTTACAACGGTGACGAGTGGGTATTGTTGGGATCCGGTATTCCCTTCTCCTGCTTCAGCCGCGTCGTATTGCAGGACCCTGTGCACTCTCGTGCAGCTTCAGCATCTACGATTCCCGTTGTCCCCTTTCCTGCAGACGTTCTCGGTCGGAGTCTCCTCAGTGCATGTCCCCTCAGCACACGACAAGCTGTACGCGCAGCAGATTATTTGGCGCAGGAATGCGCAGACGAAGGTATCCCGATAAGAATACAAAGCCTGACGCGGCACACCGCACGAGCTCTCTGCCTGCGAGAGCTGTACCTGCGAGACGCGCTCTTCTCCCGCCTTGTCGGAACGGCAGTTCTTGGACTGGAAACAGCTGCCACTCCTCTGAGCTGGAGCAAAAGCGGGTACCGCAGTACTGCCACTTGGACCGATGCCAAGACCGGCAAAAACATGTCGTACCCGCTCTACAGGGCTGGGGTGCGGTACGGAGGTAGACAGGGGCAGCGACAGCGACTTCGCTTCAAAGCTAAAGCAGCTGTCCGGCTACGTCCACGACAACGCGGCTTTCACGCAGTGGCTGCGTAAAAAGTCCGTTGTTCTGCAAGGTTCCTTGTTCTGGGAGAAAGTGAGCGGCATTCGGTTCGGTGGACTGACGGCTGCAGCCTACGCGCTCACGCGTGTTGTCGGGGACAAGCGCATGTTTGAATGGGCTTTGTCGTGGATTGCTGTCAGTGGCGCACGAGGTAAGTCTGTGCCTGCGCTGCAAAAGTTTTTTGCAGACCGCGTGAACCACGTTTTGAGCCTCATCTAGTCTATGACTCTCTTAAGGTAGCCAAATGCCTCGTCTTCTAATTAAAGACGCGCATGAATGGACCAATGAGATTCCTACATGTTCACCGACGGGCTCATGCGACGGGCCCGTCGCGTCACAGTTTTTGAGCCGAGTTGTCCTCAGACATCGAGGAACTTTTGGCTTTTCGTTGCTGCGCAGTTTGCTGCAGCTGCTTCCGCGCCAGGGGACTTCTGCAGTGAGCGGCAACTCGTGCGGGACATGTTCGGTGATGAACCGGCGAGATCTCGATGTGATGAAAGGGGCGAATAACTTGTTGCATGCTATGGCGTACAACAACGACAATTGTGCGACAGAGCGTAGCCTCACCTGGGTTGACGAAAAAGTGTCCCTGGCAGTTATCCCCAAAGGCGAAGAAAAGACTTCGAGACGAGGCCAAAGAAGCAGGCGCCAAAAGACAGAAGTCGCCGGCCACTCAGCAGACGAGCAAAGGAACCAGCATCCGCAAGTAGCAGATACCGTAAACAGAAATAAGTTGGACCGGACAAAACGCCAACTCACCTATTTTGAGCTCTCGCGGTCCAACTTTTTTCGGGGGGTCCTGTGTACTTAGTGAAATCTCGCGGCTGGCCACTGAACAGCACTCGCTTCACCTCCGTAGTTTGATATCGTCGCGCATGAGCCCGCCACCGGTGTTCTAGAACACTGCGCGGCACTGCGTACCCCGCCGTGTCCCATCAAGCACCAACCATTGGTAGCCATGGCCCTGTGGTAGGTAATCACAAGCGAAAGTGCTTGATCGCGATCGGTTGTGGTTGTCGTGCCGAGGGCCCATTGCTTTGGTAGAGCAAACGCAAAAATGCAGAGTGTAAACGAGGTGGATCGAGGTTGGCTGACAGTGAAGGAAAAAGTATGAGCCCAGTCTACCGACAGAGTGTTTGCACTTTCTAAGCACTCCGGTTCAGCAGACGCCTTCACTATTCCTCATGCTGAGTTGCTGACGAAGGACGTAGTCACAGCGCCAGTCACCCGGGCAACAGTAAGCAGCCTGAACAGCTGCTTTTCTGACAACAGGGCCGGACGGCCCCTTTTTTCCCGCCACTGTCTTCCCGTCATCGAGTTTGACAGAATCGTCATAAAACCGCTTCGCGCCTCCTTTGGACAGCGGTCTCTCGTTCCCGTCCGCTGACCACTGCCTGATTGCACCGTTCAAGCCGTACGCCCTTACGTACTTCACGATCTTTTCCTTGTCGGTTTCGCACCACTCCACCCCCTTCTTGCCGTGGCGAAGTGCCCTTTGCCTTGTTCTTGTCGCGCACTTCTGCTTGGATCGCCAACGCCTGCTTCTTTGTCACCGCGCCGTTTCCTGCCACGGCTTGTTCGAGTGCTTCGCATCTCTCGCGTTCGACTACCCATTTGGCAAGAGACATTTCTTATTTTCACCTGATGCCCCTCGGCCCAACCCCGACTAAGTGGAAACGTGCCCGGGCGGAAATAAGGTGGGCCGGACAAAATGGTCCAATTGGTTTGTCGTCGTGCGGTCCAACTTTTGTCCGGTCCGATGCTAGCATCAAGTCTTTTTGGGTGAAAGGGGCTAAAGGGAGAGTAAACCTGGGAAAATCTGCCCCGAACACTAAACTACGACTTTTCCTCCGAGTACTAATTTCGGGTTTGATTGAACCAGCCGTCAGCCTGCCAGCCAGAACGCCTCCGATTGCGGCACTATCGGCGCAGTCATCCTCTGTGACAGGGCCGCGGTTCGCGCCGCGCCTCCGACGTAGCGACTTCCGCCCGCCGTAGTCGCGCTTTCTTCGTGTTTACTCTGTCGTCCCCTCCTGTGTCTTCCCTCATCTACTGAAAGAAGAAAATCCGCGATCTGTCCGGCTAGTCAAGAATTCGAGAGTTTCGTGCCGCTTATCTTACCCCTTCCTCTTTGTCTGACTTGCGCTACTTCTTCGCCAAGGCCGATGTGCCCGAAGGAATGCGAAGCGTTCAGCCTTCCTAACGCATAGACGCCCCAGTCATGTCGTCTCCTGCCCAGAAAGTTGCGTTTCTGCACGCCCACTATGCCTGCTGCGTGAGCAGTCTACACTTCTTGCAACGTCACAACGTGGTAAGCCACAACTGACAGGTGATAGATACAGCAGGGTAGGCAGGTTTGAAGGAATCCTGCATTTTGCGTTGTTTTGTGATCCTCTGCATTATTTTCTGATTTGGATTGACCGTATGTGCATTATGACTCCCCACTAACGCAACAAGACGACGACCTTATGTGATATTATGTGATTTTTCTCGATAGTGTGGTACTCATTTGCTTGCAAATGACTCCCCACTAACGCAACAAGACGACGATTTTTCTTGATTTTTTGTTATTTGGATTGATTTTTTGGGATTCCAAAAGTTGACCCATGACAATTTGTGATTCCCCCCGTCGACCCGATGACCATGACCACCCCATATTACAGGCCATAGTCTCCTGTGATAGCCTTTATGACAGGCCATAATCTCCTGTGATAGCCTACGTGACAGGCCATAACCTCCTGTGTTAGCCTGTATGACAGGCCGTAATCACCTGTGATAGCCTGTACGACAGGCCCTAGTCTCTTGTGATAGCCTACGCTGTGGTAGCCTGTGATGATCTGCTGGTGGACTGTGATAGACAGCAGCTCGATGCATTTCCGGGGGATGGGTGGGCTGGCTTACTCAATGGCCAACCGGAGACTTCAGAGCACCGGACCTTTTAAACCTCAAATAAAACCAGGGGATTAGCTTCATCTCCACATTTGGACTGTCAGTTCAAATTTGGAAGGGCCGGCGGGGAAAAAAGAAGAAGATATGCTCATACCTACCCCCCCCCCCCCCCGTGTTTAAGATCGCGTTATTCCGTGTTTAAGATCGCCCCCCAAAAAAACTGATCTTATACACGGGGGGGACGATCTTAAACACGGGAGGGGGGACAAAAAACACCCCAAAAATTTTTTTTCCGCTGCGCGGGGCCTTGAACCCCCCCCCCACCCCTCCATCCAAACCAGACTACACCGCTGTCCTGTCTGCAGACACTCAGGTTCCGCGCTGATGATGGTCCGCCTTATGTGTCCGTGGCTAAAAGGACCGAAACACGGCGCAGACGGGACCAGTGCGGTGTTGAGCACATACCCATTCCAAGCACGTTCTTGCAATCCCCCCACCCCCCAGTGCTGATGCTAAGGCCCCTAAACTCGGCATCGTTGTCAGCCGGACGGCAAGTGGGGCCCTTTTGGGCTGTTTTGGGGTGTTTCCCAGAGGGTAAACGTTGCTTCCGTTTGTTTGGGCTTTCTTTTGTGAATGTCAGGGTGCAAAGACGAGCCTGCCCACAGAGCACTTTTGAAGGCAGAATCTATGTCTGCATCTGTGATTGCCAAGTATGAGTCCGCGAGCCACTTGCACACCTCGTCACGGGTTGGCGCAGGAAGCTTCGCACTGTTTTCTGCAACAAGCTGTTGCGAGGACCAGTCTATCCACTTGGAACGAAGAAGTCGTCGCACCTTCAGATTGCAGGCGCTCTGGTCGCCAACATTCAAGTGACCTGACGTGTTCGGAGGTATAATGAACACCAGCCAGCCCCGCGATCTCGCCTCCTTCACGACAGGAATGCTGTAGTGCGACTTGTACCCATCCACCATTACGAGAAGCCCATACTTCCCTGAGGGGAAGCTGGGTAATGTACAGATGTACTCGAGCATTACTTCGTAGTCGCACACCTTCTTTGGCACGTGAAGTGCACGTTGATGTCGTGCTTGTGCTTGTGCCTGTTCTGGTAAAACGTGGGGCGGCCCCGTCCTTCCGTGATAGTGTGTGGCCCCTGCCAAACAACAAGTGGGTCCATCCTCACCTTTTCCGACACAGAGATGTTTCTTTGGGTGTGCTCCACGTGCACCCCCCAGCTCAGGATAGCTGTCATGTTCCGCTTCTCGTTTCCAGCGGTGCATGCTCTGACCCGGGGCTCCACACTCTTTACTGAGCACACCGTGGACTTCGCCAACGGGAGACAAATCTCGTCCATTGCGTGTATCACTTCGAATCTCTTCGAGTAAACGGCCGCATGGATCGCTTGGCGGGCAAGCGAAATAACCGAGTCTGTTCCTGAGAGCTGGAGAGTGGCATATGAGCCAGTCCTCCTTGTCGTTATCTTGTGTGTTCGCCGGAAACGCGTCCACCAAGTTTCTAGATTCTTTGGCGGGTCCGATGCCCTTCGTTGCCCTCATATTCGTGCTGCGACGAGAGGCTCTTCTCTGTGAGACTGGTGTGTCAACTTCAATGAACTCAATAGGACGGCCAGATCAAATATTGCGTTGATCAGGCACAGCATCGCAGCTGCAACGAGGGCAACCTGACTCGTGTATGTGAGCATCTTGTTAACCCCTTGGTTCCCCTTTCTGCAGTCGTTCTGCATTCGGAAGACCAGCAAGGGAAAAAAACCGCAACTTACCACGGGCAACCAAGGATCTGTGTATCTCCCAACTTGGGGGGCCCAAGAGATATTTTTCCCGCCAGAACCTCCCAGAGAAAAAGTAACCCAATTTTTTTTTTTTGAGAAAGACCATGCTGCCTCAAGCACCACTCCGGCCCGCATGATGCTCCAGGCCCCCATCAGCAGCCCGTGGGCATCAGCAGTAACCTAGAAGAATCCGCGTGGACGCACTCTCGCTAAGAGGGGGGCCACGTTAAAATATGTTCTTAACACACACACACACACACGATACCGTGAAGGAACCTTTTTGACGATGGTCACCCGGAGACTTAAACCCCCGGATTTCTAAGTGAACTTGCACTCTAAAAAATGGCACTGCACCACCAGGGCCCAGCATTGTCGTGAAGATACGTCGCGTCGCGCTGTGTTGAGCCCATTCCTGAGTGAGACGCAAAAAGCCGTTAGCGGTCCAAATTTGGAAACTGGGCGCGGAGACCAAGCTAATGCCCTGATAAACGTTTGTACGTGCCGGGGGAGGATTAGCCGGTTAGTGATTGACAGTGAGTGAATGTGATCGTTAGGCTAATCTTCTCCCAAACACGCTGCCAGCGTCCTCTTTCGTGTTTACAATGCTTTGTTACTACGGGAAAAAAAGGACGAGGCAGGAGGCTACGAAGCTCTTTTTTTACTTCAGAGACAAGCGCGAGACAAAAAAAGGACGCTAACCCCAAACAACCCGGTAGAGTAAACCTGCCTAAAGACATCAACTGCCTTCGGGTAGGCTAGTCTGACACTAGTTGTCGTCGGGGGGGAAAAGAAAAAAGAAAACGCCTTCAAAAGGCAGCCGAATCGGGTGAATATCGCCGGAAGCACAAGCAACCACTATCCCCGAGAAAAACCTTATATTAGGGCGGAAGCAACCCGCACCACGTGAAGCACCGCAAATGTCGCGAAACCCAAGCACTACTCTACGAGAAAATACATAAAACCGCGGACAACAGACCGGTACGGGCTACAAGGCAACCCCTGCTCAACTTGTAGAACGTGGGGGGCCCAAGATTACACTCCACGAAGGAATGTACTTGGTGTCGGTCACAAACAGTCCCGGACATGGCTAGCCATAACCCAAAACGAAAGCATGCACTAAATATACAATCCGAAACCATACAGCCCTTTCTTGCTCTAAGAGAACCCATTCATGAACGGTCACACGGAGACCCTAAAACCCCGGTATTTCAAGCGAACTTTAACTCTAAAAACTTCCGCCGGTGGAGAAAATCTGCCTGAGGAAATCAACCGCCTTCGGGCGGACTAGTCTGCAGTCATATGACACTTGCTGTCGTGGAGTGGGGCGGGCGGGGAGAAGGAAAATGTCTGGACAGGACCCTTCGAACGACGACCTTCGGAATGTCTCCTGCAAAAAAGAAGAAAGCCCGAAAAAGGACCTTACAGCGTTTGTCCTTCCTTGCGCAAAAGTGCCCTCGTGCGTTGCCGATGATGAGGCTGGTCTCTCGGTCGGAATGACCCAGGTGTTCCTCATTGGTGCCTCATGTTGCTGTTGGGATTTGGCTTTTCAGTCGGTAGGTGTTCCTCAATGGGGCCTCATGTTGCTGTTGGGATTTGGCTTTTCAGTCGGTAGGTGTTCCTTATTGGCCTCATGTTGCTGTTGGGATTTGGCTTTTCAGTCGGTAGGTGTTCCTCAATGGTGCCATCGTTGTGAGAGCTTGGGCTTCCAGTCGGAATGCCAGCCCCGCACGTTGCTGTTAGGGAGCGAATAAGAAGGAAAGCCCCACTTCGGAAGGCGTTCCTTGCGTCGTGCCTCATGTTGCTATTGCGACTCGGCATTCAGTCGGAATGCTACTTCTTCACGTTGCTATTGGGGCGCGAATAAGAAGGCTCCACTTCGGGAGGCGTTCCTTGCGTAGTGCTTCGTGTTGCTATTGGACCTGGCTTTTCAGTCGAATGCTAGTCCTTCATGTTGCTCTCAGAGCGCGAATAAGAAGGCCCGACTTCGGGAGGCGTTCCTTGCGTGGTGCCTCATGTTGCTATTGCGACTCGGCTTACAGTCGGAATGCTACTTCATCATGTTGCTATTGGGGCGCGAATAAGAAGGCTCCACTTCGGGAGGCGTTCCTTGCGTAGTACTTCGTGTTGCTGTTGGGACTTGGCTCTTCAGTCGAATCCTAGTCCTTCATGTTGCTATTAGAGCGCGAATAAGAAGGCTCCACTTCGGGAGGCGTTCCTTGCGTGGTGCCTCATGTTGCTGTTGGGACTTGGCTTTTCAGTCGGAATACTAGTCCTTCATGTTGCTGTTAGAGTGCGAATAAGAAGGCTCCACTTGGAGAAGCGTCTCCTGCGTACTGCTTCGTGTTGCTGTTGGGACTTGGCTTTTTTCAGTTGAATGCTAGTCCTTCATGTTGCTGTTAGGGTGTTAATATTAAGGCCCCACTTCGAGACGTGTTCCGTTGCGCATCGTCGCATGTTGCCACTGGGCCTTCATGTTGCTGTTAGGGTGTTAATATTAAGGCGGCCCCACTTCGAGACGTGTTCCGTTGCGCACCGTCGCATGTTGCCACTGGGACTTGGCTTTTCGGTCGAATGCTAGTCCTTCATGTTGCTGTTAGGGTGTTAATATTAAGGCGGCCCCACTTTGAGACGTGTTCCGTCGCGCATCGTCGCATGTTGCCACTGGGACTTGGCTTTTCGGTCGAATGCTAGTCCTTCATGTTGCTGTTAGGGTGTTAATATTAAGGCGGCCACTTCGAGACGTGTTCCGTTGCGCATCGTCGCATGTTGCCACTGGGACTTGGCTTTTCGGTCGAATGCTAGTCCTTCATGTTGCTGTTAGGGTGTTAATATTAAGGCGGCCCCACTTCGAGACGTGTTCCGTTGCGCATCGTCGCATGTGGCCACTGGGACTTGGCTTTTCAGTCGAGTGCTAGTCCTTCATTCTTGGTGGTGTGGAATGGGCGGAAATCCCGAATTTCCGATCGCCAAGAGTCCCCGGAAATTACCAAAACACAGCTGGGGGTGGTGACCCTGGTGACTTCTGGTGAAGTGCACACAGCATACAACGTACAACCACAGGAAACAGACGACCGGCACCAAACCGAATCAACACCAGGAAGCTCGGGAGCAAAAAAGGGCGGGCAGGGAGATTCCGAGCCAGGAACCAATTGAAGGAAACCCGCCCACTCTACAATCAGGAGAGCGCTCCTGTTGCAAGCACTCTGCTGCTACGAAGGGAACGTCTGCAGGCGTCGTCTGATTCTGCGCAGCAAACGGTGCGCGGGCCCCCTGTTTTGTGCGCACGGAAAGGACGCATCTCACTGAAAGCCTCCGACTCGTCTTGTCAAACTGCATCCGTTCTTTGTTCCGCTCCGAGAATTCTGAAGCATGACGGTTTCAGCTGTCCCTCCGCTTGACGCCTTGCTGCTGCACCGTGATCCGACACCCCGCACACCGCTAAGGCGCCCAGTGCTCTGAACAGGGGAGATCACATCGAGTGCACACTCTGAGGCACCCTGTGCTTTATAAGGGAGTTCAATCGAGGTGCTGTGCTCTAAACAGGGAGTTCACTTCAAGTGCACACTAGCAACCCGGTGCTTTATAAGGGAGTTCAATCGCGGTGCACAGCGACGAGGGAGGGTGCCCTGTGCTGTGAGTTCACTTCAAGTGCACACTAAGGCACCCGGTGCTTTGTAAGGGAGTTCAATCGAGGTGCTGTGCTCTAAACAGGGAGTTCACTTCAAGTGCACACTAGCAACCCGGTGCTTGAGAAGGGAGTTCAATCGAGGTGCACAGCGACGAGGGAGGGTGCCCTGTGCTGTGAGTTCACTTCAAGTGCACACTAAGGCACCCGGTGCTGTGTAAGGGAGGTGCACAGCGACGAAGGTGCCCTGTGCTTCGAACAGGTGAGTTCACTTTGAAAGGTACCCGGTTCTTGACAAGGGGAGTTCAACCGAACGGCAATGGCGGCAGTCGGAGCCGAGTTCACCCCTCTGGGGGCGGGGGGCGGCACCGCCGGCGTGGTCGACTCACTGTACAGCGACCGTGCAAAGGCCAGGCAGGGGTCGACCAGTGGCCAACCCTTGGTCAACCAGCGGCCGGCAAGTGGCCAACCAATGGCCGACCACTCGTTCTCCAGCAGCCTTCCACGGGCCAGGCAGGGGTCGACCAGTGGCCCACCACTGGTCTACCCGCGGCCGGCCAGTGGCCAATCGTTGGTCAACCAGCGGCCGGCCAGCGGCCAACCCTTGGTCGACCACTGTTTCTTCAGCAGCCTTCCACGGGCCAGGCAGGGGTCGACCAGTGGCCCACCACTAGTCTACCCGCGGCCGGCCAGTGACCAACCCTTGGTCGACCACTGTTTCTTCAGCAGCCTTCCACGGGCCAGGCAGGGGTCGACCAGCGGCCGACGGCTGGCCGCCGTGCGACCGAAGAGGCTCGCCCGGTCGGCCCGGTCCCGGCCGAAGCCCCGGCCGCCGGCGTCGTCGGAGCTTCCCGACGTGCTGCTGCGGCACTTCCGCGCCGCTTCCGCGTCGCTGCGGTCAAGGCCCGGCGGGCGGCCGGCCGACGCGCGTGGGCGGTCCCGGGAAGGCAGCCCGAACAGGGCGAAGGGCGGCGGCGGAGGCGCGGGACGGTGGGTTCCGGTCGACGGCGCGAGGCAGTGGAGCGCGGGGAGCGGGCTGCTGGTCGAAAGCGCTGCGAGCGGCTTCCCGGTTGGCAGCCCACGGCTGGAGGTACCCGTTGACAGCCCAAGGCATGGAGTAGCAGTCGACAGCCCAACGCAAGAAGTACCAATTGACAGCCCAACGCAACAAGTACCAATTGCCAGCCCAACGCAAGAAGTACCAATTAACAGCCCAACGCAAGCAGCACCAATTGACAGCCCAACGCAAGGCGTACCAATTGGCAGCCCAAGACAAGAAGTACCAATTAACAGCCCAACGCAGGGGGTACCAGTTGACAGCCCAACGCAAGCAGCACCAATCGACAGCCCAACACAAGGCGTACCAATTGGCAACCCAAGACAAGAAGTACCAATTGACAGACCAACGCAAGAGGTATCCATTGGCAGCCCAGCTCAAGGGGTACTAATTGACTACGCAAAACAAGCGGCGCCAGTTGACAGCCCAAGACAAGACACATCAGTTGACAGCCCAAGGCAAGCGGTACCAATGATCGACAGCTTAATGCACGGGATACCAATGATCGACAGCCCAACGCAAGGGACACCAGCCGGCAGCCCAGTGCAAGCAGGGGTGCGGGAGCGCCCGAAAACGACGCCGGGACGGGCGCTGCTGCCGGCCCCCGCGCCGGCGGACGAGGCGCTGCGGGCCGTGCTGCGGCGGCTGGCCGCGGGGAGGCCCGCGACGCTCTGCGTCGGCGGCGTGCGGCTGACGCCGGCGATCGTGCTCGCGGTTTGCGACGCGGTGCGGCGGTGCGCGTTCGTGCGCACGCTCGACTTGCGGCCGGCGCCCCGCGGGGACGACGAGGGGTCGACCCGGGCCGTCGACCCGGCGGCGGCCGCGCTGCTGCTGGGGCTTTGCGGGTCCGCGAGGAACCTCACGGCGGTGCTGCTGGACGGCGTCGCCTTCCCGGGGCACCCGGCGGGCGCCGAGGGGCTGCGGCGGCGCTGCGCCGGCAACGCGGCGGCTGCGGCGCAGCGGGCCGGCGAGCGGCGGCTGCTGCGGCGGTGCCGCGACGGCGTGCACCGCTCGTGCGTCGCGCGCTTCGAGCGCGCGGCCGCCGCGCGGCTGGCCGCCGCGCAGGCCCTGCTCGCGGTTGGCCACCGCCTCGCGGCCTGCGGCGTCGCCGAGGCAGAGGGCCGGGCGCGGCTCTCCGGGTTCTGGGCCTGCGGGGTGTCCGAACTGGCCGTCGCTTGGCGCGCCGCCGTCGACAGGGTGCAGCGGGCCCGGGCGTGGCGGTTTTCCGTCATCGTTCCGCGCAAGCGGGTGGCCGCTGAGGAGTTGGCTGGCAGGACGGCGGTCGCGATGCTGCGGGGGCGAGAGCTGCGGGCGTGCGAGCACGCGGAGGTCGTCGGGCGGGTAGACGCGGCGGAGAGGGCGAGCGAGCGCGCGAAGGTCTGGCGGCGCGGCCGGTACGAGGTGTCCCGGGAATACCTCAGCGCCCGGTACGCCGTCGTGAAGCAGGAGGTCCACGAGCGGGCGGAGGCCGCGGCGGCGGAAGCCGCCGAGGTGGAGGTGCTGCGTTCAGCGGCGGAGGCCCGCGAGCGTTTGCGGAAAGAGGCGAGCGACGCAGCCGCGAAGCGCGCCCGCGAGGAATCCGAGCGGCGAGCCGCCGCCGAGAAGGCGGCTGGGCGGGCGCGCGTGCAGCGGGCGCAGGCCCGCGACGCGCTGCTGCGGCAGGAGCGGCTGGACCGGGGCGAGGCTGGCGTTCAGGAAGGGAAGGCGCGGGCGGACCTCGACTGCAGACGAGTCGCCGACCTCGCGACCGCCGTCGTGCGGGAACGGAAGGGCAACCGGACGCGGGAGAAGGCGGCGGCGGAGGACGCGGCGCCCGCCGTGCGCCTCTCCCACGCCGCCGCCCCCACCACCCACTTCGTCAGCGCCCAGCCCCTCGGCTCCCCCCTGCTGCCCAACGCATCGCTCACCATCGAGCAACCCCCGCTGTCCTACCACGACGGCGCCCGCACCCTCGAATCCGACGACGACGAAGCACCCGCCGCCTGGCAGTCCCGAAAAACCCGACTCCAAGGCGGGTACCTTTCCGTCACCGCGGCGGACCACCCCGTCACGGTCCCTCTGGCTGATAAGCCCAACCCACAGCCGAGTGGCTCGTTCACCCGGAAGCCCGCGAAGCCGGCGGCGGCGGCGCCGCCGCGGCCGGCCGGGTACTGCGCTGCGGTCGACTTCAGCGACAGCGTCGCAAGCGCCGAGGGCCGGGCGGTGCACGTGCTGTACGACGGGGTCTACGTGCGGAGCCGGCTGGTCGGAAGGATCGACCAGAAGGTCGTCTGCGGCCGGTACGCGGCCGCGAAGGAGGCAAGGGCGGCGGCGCAGGCGGAGCTGGCGCAGCGGGTCAAGGACCGCGAGCGGGCGAAGGAGCGCGAAAAACTCGCCCAGCTCGTCCGGGAGCGCGAGAGGGAGCAGGCGGCGGCCGCCGCCGCGGCCGCCGCCGCCGCGGAGGGCGGCGACGGCGACAGCAACATCAACAACAACAGCAACAGCAGCAACAACAACAACAACAACAACAACAACAACAACAACAACAACAACAACAACAACAACAACAACAACAACAACAACAACAACAACAACAACAACAACAACAACAACAACAACAACAACAACAACAACAACAACAACAACAACAACAACAACAACAACAACAACAACAACAACAACAACAACAACAACAACAACAACAACAACAACAACAACAACAACAAAAACAACAACAACAACAACAACAACAACAACAACAACAACAACAACAACATCGCAACCAGCGGCATCAGCAACGTCAACAACAACAGCAGCAACAACAACAACACCGGCAACAACGCCGCCGGCAACAGCAAAAACGCCAACAGCAACGACGCCAACAGCAAAAGCGGCAACAACGACGACAACAATAACAACAACAACAACGACAACAGCAACAACGACAACAACGACAGCAGCGCTGGCAACAACAACAACAAGAACAACAACAACAACGTCGGTAACACCGACGGCAGCAACAACAACGGCGGCGACGGGCACGAAGCCGGCGGCGGCCCCGCCCCCGCACCGGACGACGATGCCGCCACCGCCACGACGCCTCCCCAGCAGCACCAGCACCACGCGCCCCCCCACCGGGACTCGTACGTCGGGTCGCCGATGCACCGCGACCGCGGGGACAGCATTTTTTCGGACACGACGAGCGTCGCGGAGACCGTCGCGCGGAGCGACACCTCCGGGGGCGTCGCGAGGCGGCCGGGCGCGGGGCGGAAGCGGAAGCCGGGGACGAAGCACGGCGGCGGGTTCCACCGGCTCGACGAGTCGAAGGCGCCGCTGGGCGCCGACCTCGAGATCCCGTCGGTTCTGGGGGACGGAATCGCGGCCCTGGGCATAATCATCCTCCCAACGGCGACGTGCGAGGACGTCACCGCCATCGTCCGGATGCTGTCGTTCCGGTTGACACCCATACCGCAAGTCCCTCTCGTACCTCCCTTGCCCGCCGACGACGCCGCCGCCGCCGGCCACCCGCCCAAAGCCGGTTGCGCGGCTCCGCGGGTTCAGAGCAGCGGCAAGCACAAACAAACGAGCCCGGGATCAGGGGCGGAGCCGGGAGAGATGGTTGACCCGGGGGACGGCCTCCTCGCCGACGACGACGGCTGCAAGCCTTCGGCCTTCCGCAAAACCAGCGCCGCCGGCGCGGCGCCGAAGGGCGCGAAACCCGGTGACCCGCCGCCGCCGGCGGTCGACGCCCGCGGCCAACCGTCGGCCGACCACCCGTTCTCCAGCAGCCTTCCACGGGCTCGGCAGGGGTCGACCAATGCTGGTCGACTCTCCTACCCGCCGCTGGCCAGCGGACAACCATTGGTCGACCACTCATTGTTCAGCGGCCTCCCACGGGCCAGGCAGGGGTCGACCAGTGGTCAGCCACCGGTCAACCAGTGGCCAGCCGCGCAGGAGAAGAGCGGGGGAAGGGCGGAGGAGTCGGGCTGGGGGTGCGGCGACCCTGCGTCCTCGAAAGTGCCCGCCTCGTCCGGCATCAGGCCCCCGGCCCTTCGCCCGTCCCCCGCCTCGCCGGGATCCTGCCCCGACACGCCGCGCGCCCTCGGCCCGGGCCTGCCGGACGGCCCGAAGCCGGCGCCTCCGCAGCCGCGCCCCGCCCAATCGAAGCCGCACTCCGCCCCCTCAGAATCCCCCTCGTCGGCGGCCCCGCCGCGGCAAAAGCCCCTGGCGCCCCCGTGGGGCAAGGAGGCGGAGCAGCAGCGGGTGGACGAGCAAAAGCCCCTGGCGCCCCCGTGGGGCAAGGAGGCGGAGCAGCAGCGGGTGGACGATCCGCCGCCGCCGCCGCCCGCCGGCGCCACGTCGGTGACAGTCGCGCTTTCCTTGCGGTTCCCGCGGCGGCCGGCGGGCGCCGAGCCGTGCGCGCAGGCCGATGCCGGCGCGGGCCACCAGCAGCAGCAGCAGCAGCAGCAGCAGCAGCAGCAGCAAGCCCAGCACGACTACGAAGACGAAGAACTCAACGCCAAGCAACCGAGACTACCCCCCCCGGTGGATTGCGACAGCCCCGGCGGCGGCGCCCTGGACGCCGAGCTCGGTCCGAACCCTGCGTTCGCCGGCGGGGCCGGCAAGCCGGGGACGCGGGCGCGCATCGCGGACGGGCACTCGGCCGTGGAGCGGTCGCCGGCGGGGCTGTTCTGCGTGAGCTGCGTCAGCTGCGACATCCCGCTCGATGTGGTCGCGTCGCGGTTCGACGTGCGCCCGAAGTCGACGCTGCTGACGTACAAGGAAGGCGACGGCGACTGCCCTTTCCTGCGCGGGCTTGCGCTGCGCTTCGCAGGCATGGACCTCTTTCTTGCGGCCCTGAGATTACCCCCTCAGGTGACACCACTTTATCTTTAGCCATACTACAACCTTCTTAGACACGAATAGTGCCATAGTTTTATCGAAATGGGGCCCAAAGCTATGTGCTCAGCGAATTTGTTCCGGGTGTCGGTCTCATTAGTCACAAACTTAGCTAGCCATAGTTACAGTGTGCAATATGTATACATCCCTTCACCCGACCCCGAGCCTCAATGGTCAACCAGAGACCCTAAGACACCGAATCTTTCAACCACAATAAACGCTAGAAGTATTGGATGTACCGTCTTCGGAAACATATTGGACAGGAAAGGTCTCCAGATTCTTCCCGAAATGCCCATGGTAACCAGAGTGTTCCCAACATTTCACGTGTCACGGGATGTTTGGCAGCCGCGTGCATGCTAATCCATGTGGTTCATGTACTTAAAAGAACTCAATGCTAAACACCACCAACCAAGAGGCCGCCACCAGCGCCAGGAACCAACGAACGACCAGCGCTGAAGAAGAGGGTGCTCGGCACCCCGAAGGAAGGCCCGATCGCCGGCCGCAAGCGGAAGAAGACGAAGGCCACACCCGACTCAGGGGTGCATCGAAGGAAGAAGAAGGTTCCGAGGGCAAGCAGCTCTCAGAAACGACCGGGGACCACGGGCACGCCAATGCCCTCGAAAGTGGAAAACGGGCACACCTGCCCGCCCTCGTACTCGCCGACTCAGTCTTTGGAATCGCAAGAAAGCCAAATCCCGCTAGCGCCACAAATGCTCGACCTTGACGACGCAATGGCAGGTGATGACGTCATCCGATAACCTGGCCTTCGAGGCAGTGCATGCTAATCCATGTGGTTCATGTACTTAAAAGATCTCAAGGCTAAACAAACATACCGTGGGCGGCGCCGAAGCTTTACCAGCTTCGGCTGACACCATTTGCGCACTTAACCATGGTTAAGAAGACGACTGAAAGCATGGACACAAAGATAGCCCAAAGCATCTGCAGAATAACACGAAAAGCCTCCAGGCAAAACCCGTTTCACATTTCTTCGGTCGGAACAATTTTTTCTCTTCATACCCAAGTTTGAAAACCTCCACGTTGAAAATTGCACTTATCACACACAGGCCAAGAAGACTGTCCACCACACGTCGTAGTGGCCTCCGAGAAGAAGAAGGCCCGCCAAGCCCGGGCCCCGCGCCGCCCCCGCCGGCGATGCAGGGTGCACTCGTGGGGCGGGTACGTGCTGTCCCTGCGGTTCGCCGGGGTGGCCTGCCCGCGGGACTCTGTTCCTCGCGCGGTGGGAGAAGCCGGCGGCGCCGAAGCTTTACCAGCTTCGGCTGACACCATTTGCGCACTGAACCATGGTTAAGAAGACGACTGAAAGCATGGACACAAAGATAGCTCAAGGCATCTGCAGAATAACACGAAAAGCCTCTAGGCAAAACCCCGTTTCACATTTCTTCGGTCGGAACAATTTTTTCTTGAATGGGAAAAACACGCAGTCTTTTATCCCCGAGGTTTTATTATCCCGCAATCGAACCAGGTGGTAATACCCAAGCACATACACACCTTCTCCGGTAGCTCCCGGCTCAGCCGACTTGCGCGGCCTTCTTAAAAGGTACCCAAGTTTGAAAACCTCCACGTTGAAAATTGCACTTATCACACTTATCACACACAGGCCAAGAAGACTGTCCGCCACACGTCGTAGTGGCCTCCGAGAAGAAGAAGGCCCGCCGCACCAGCAACAAGCCCGGGCCCCGCGCCGCCCCCGCCGGCGATGCAGGGGTGCACGGGTACGTGCTGTCCCTGCGGTTCGCCGGGGTCGCCTGCCCGCGGGACTCTGTGTTCCTCGCGCGGTGGGAGAAGCCGGCGGCGCCGAAGCTTTACCAGCTTCGGCTGACACCATTTGCGCACTGAACCATGGTTAAGAAGACGACTGAAAGCATAGACACACAGATAGCCCAAAGCATCTGCAGAATAACACGAAAAGCCTCCAGGCAAAACCCGTTTCACATTTCTTCATACCCAAGTTTGAAAACCTCCACGTTGAAAATTGCACTTATCACACACAGGCCAAGAAGACTGTCCACCACACGTCGTAGTGGCCTCCGAGAAGAAGAAGGCCCGCCCCACCAGCAACAAGCCCGGGCCCCGCGCCGCCCCCGCCGGCGATGCAGGGGTGCACTCGTGGGGCGGGTACGTGCTGTCCCTGCGGTTCGCCGGGGTCGCCTGCCCGCGGGACTCTGTGTTCCTCGCGCGGTGGGAGAAGCCGGCGGCGCCGCACCGGGGGAGGGCGTTCCCGGGGCCGGGGCAGGGCCTGCCGCCGGGGCTCGAGGAAGGGTTCCGGGTCGCCGAGAAGCGGCGTGAGGTGACCCTCGGCGGGAAGACCGTCGCGAAGGTCGCGGAGGGGTTGCTTTTCAACGCCGACGGCCCGCCGAAGTTCGCGTCGACCACGGCTTCGCCGCGGCTGGCGTTCGAGCTGACCGACGCACTCGTCGGTCACGGCCTCACGAAGCTGCTGCACTGCTTGGTCTTCCGCAACGACTCCTCGGACCCGAAGGACGGTGCCCGCGTCGTCGAGCTCTCCCTCCGAGACGCAGGGGCGGGTTCCCCCTGCGACGTCATCCGCATGGGGATCGAAGTCTTCGCGGAGGATACGAAAACGTCGGTCGTTCTCAACAACGACACCGACACGCAGCTTTTTCGCCGCGTCGTCGGAGACCTGCACGAGGCCCTCGCGGCCGCGGCGCCGGCGCAGCCGCGGGTGCTGCTGGCGCCGCGGGCGCTCGTGACCGACGTCGACACGGAGACGGTCGCCAGCGGGCATCTCTCCGTGGCGCTGTCGAAGAACGGCAGCGGCGCTGACAGCTTCGTGCTCGAAGGGGAGCACGTGACCGCGGGCGGCAACGCTGCCGGGTCGAGGGTATACGTCAGGGGTATGCCGGTCGGGGTCCTCGAACACACGAAAACCCGCAACGGCGTCGGCATGCTCCACCTGACCTTCTACCAAGGCGCGCCGATGCCTGCTATACAAGACATCTTCCGAGCCCTCGCCTTCTCCTCCGAGCCTACTGCCTCTGGTGACTTCGGCCGCGCGCTGGTCAAGCAGAAGCCGGCGCAAAAACAGCAGCCCTCCGAGGCTGCGGCGCCGCCGCCGTCAGCCGTGCAACCCGCAGCCCAGGATCCGATGGTGCCGGGCTGCGTGAAACCATGCGTGAAGGAGGTGGAGATCACGCTGGTCGTCGACCAGGCGGAGCCGGCGGTGATCAAGCTGAACGTGCGGGTGGCAAACGCGCTGCTGTCGGTTCCGCCGGCGCTGCAGCTCGCGTCGTTCGTCGAAGGGTCGGAGCCTGTCCGGCTGGCGCCGCGGTTCGACATAGCGCCGGAGGTCGTCTCGTTCGACGGGGGCTGCGTGACCGCCGAAATCGTGTCGGGCGCCGAGCCGAAGGACCGGCTCGACCTCAAGATCCCGGACAGCGCCGAAGTCGTGCTGGGCGGCAGGCGCCCGCTGCCGCCGCCGCCGCAGCCGCCGCCGAAGACGCCGGATGCAGACGAAGCGGGCGGCGGCGCGGCGCCTCCCTCGGAAGACCCGCCCGCCGAAGCAGCAGCGGACGAAGCCGGCGGCGGCCCCGCGCAGGAGAACGCGGCACAGCTGCAGACCGCGAAGGTTTCCTCTTTTCCTTTGTTTCGGCACCTGCTTTGTAGGAAATACTTGAGGGGGCTGCCAGCTGCAAAAGATCAAAGGGGGCTATATGTGCTGTATCCCACACGAAACACAGGTAAATCTGGGTGGCGGGCGTAAGCATCCAACAACAGTCGAGTATTCTTAGTAGTGAGTTAGTCTAACACTTAGTTAGTAACAGCTGTTGCTTGCTCTCTCGGACTAAAACGACTCCTATTATTACTACTCGTGCAGTCTATCGTCACAGATTGTTGCTGCATACCAAGTTCAAGCTACAACAGTCTTGCGGGTTGCCCTTCAATGTATAGTGCAGGCTAAACAGGTGTAGGCGGTTAGCTGTATAAACCTATGCCAAGCATGCAATGTTGGAGAAAATGAGAACGCGTCACCAAGATGTCCGGCTGGCGCCGCGGTTCGACATAGCGCCGGAGGTCGTCTCGTTCGACGGGGGCTGCGTGACCGCCGAAATCGTGTCGGGCGCCGAGCCGAAGGACCGGCTCGACCTCAAGATCCCGGACAGCGCCGAAGTCGTGCTGGGCGGAAGGCGCCCGCTGCCGCCGCCGCCGCAGCCGCCGCCGCCGAAGACGCCGGACGCAGACGAAGCGGGCGGCGGCGCGGCGCCTCCCCCGGAAGACCCGCCCGCCGATGCGCGGCTTCGCACCGGCCCCCCCCCCCGAGCCAACCCCCGTCTGTGTGTCAGGACAAGAGTGGACCTCTTTGTTGTTGGTCGTCCGCCACGATCCGCCACGACGCTGGACCTTCCCGCAAGTGTTTCTCGTCTGGACCTTCCTCCTCTGGTAGTTCTTCGTGTGACGATGAACAGCCCCCTTTGTTGTTGGTCGATCCGCCACGACGCTGGACCTTCCCGCAAGTGTTTCTCGTCTGGACCTTCCTCCTCTGGTAGTTCTTCGTGTGACGATGAACAGCCCCCTTTGTTGTTGGTCGATCCGCCACGACGCTGGACCTTCCCGCAAGTGTTTCTCGTCTGGACCTTCCTCCTCTGGTAGTTCTTCGTGTGACGATGAACAGCCCCCTTTGTTGTTGGTCGATCCGCCACGACGCTGGACCTTCCCGCAAGTGTTTCTCGTCTGGACCTTCCTCCTCTGGTAGTTCTTCGTGTGACGATGAACAGCCCCCTTTGTTGTTGGCCGTCCGCCACGATCCGCCACGACGCTAGTCCCTCTCAGCCGTCCTGGTCCTCTGTCTCCCCGTCGGTTGGTAAGACGTGTTCGCACCCGGCTACCAAGTGCTCGCAGCTAAAAGAAAAAATGTTTTTTTTTTTTGTATAAGCACCTCCCCTAGCGAGCTCTCGGATCAAGCTGCGTCTGATGCAGCTGTTGTATGGATCGCCTACATACACTCAGCCGCGCGTGCCTTCATAGCGAAGGTTACTGCTGCGGCCTTCTGGGTGGGCCCCCTGCGCCTGCTGTCTCCGGCTGCTTCGGCAGACGACACATACTACTACTACTACTACTACTACTACTGTAAAAGCACCGAGCTCTATTTGGGGCTGTAGCGGGGCTTGGTGTCATTGCGACAGCGCTGATTCCAGTTCATTTTTTGTCGTATACGCACCCGCTGTAGTAAATACTTGAGGAGGCTGCCATCTGCAAAATATCACAGGAGGTAAGTGTGCTGTAGCCCACACGAAACACAGGTGAATCTGGGTTTAGTGGCGGGCGTAAGCGTTCAGTAAAAAAAGACCCACTTTGTTGGTGTGGTCGGTGGGCCAGTTCCCCGTAGTTCCCCCGTAGTTCAAGACGGTGTAGCGCATCGTGTGAAAGCGGCCTCCTCGTTTGTCGTCAACCCCAGGAAGATCCCACTTGTTAGGGCATCCGTTACTGCAGAGTGTCTCGCCTTCGTCATGTGGAGCATGGAAGGGGTGGCAACATCCCTCCAAAACTCCTGCAGCTGTAGTACAGTCGGCAGGTAGGCTGGCCCGCACTGATTGCGCTCCAGAGCCGAAGCCACGTACAGCGTTACGTACGAGCAACTTATATTGTATTGAGTTGTCGTCGTTGTCGCGAGGTCGATCGTAAACCCTTGCGACTGTAACGATTCGAGGAAACAGGCGCTTCGGGCTTTCCACCAGGGCTCATCCGTAGTCGATGACACGGGCCTCAAACCGCGCTTCTTGATCGCCAGAGGGCACATCCCCCGTCGCCTGGGCCAAGCCTCGATTCCAGTTCGGCCCGCGTGCCCGTCGTCGCAAGGTTTTGCGCCCTCAACAGGGCCTGGATTTCGGCAACTTTCCTTCGCTTCTTAGGCGGCTCAGCAACCGTATCAGCGGTGCTTGCGTCGTCTGTTTCCGCGTCAACAACTTCTTCGTCGACCTTCGTAGCGCCATCGTCAGTGTGCTCAGCCCCCTCCATAGCCGCGCACTCGTCCACTGATTCGTCTCCGATATCGTCTGCAACGACAGCCTGCAATCTGGCACGAGCCTCTGCAGCAGCCAGGTCACTGAACTGCATGACAGCGCCAGTGTCCGCGAACTTCTCGTGCTTCCTGATGCAGCCCAAGTTGCTATTGGCAGCATTCCAGTCGGTTGGTGACCAAATCAAGCTCGCCGGAGTCGATTTGATGACAGCCAAAGCCTGCTTATAGAAGTCAGGGTGCCCGACAGGGAACAGTTGCTTGCAAGTGCGCAGACCGGTCATTTTTGAGACGAGAATACTTTAGGTAAGGTGTTGATTTCGACAAGCGGCAAGAAAATTTTGAATAGTCCTGGATTGGTGTTGTGCTGATGTCTTGCGGTCGTTCGGGTCACTCGATGATACTCAGGGCACTCATCGGTGGTGGTACTCGGGGAAGGCCTCTTTGTGGCAAACGACAAACAGAAACGTCGCACTGTGTCGGGGCTAGTTCTTGGCCAGAAACAAAAAGCGAAAAATTCCCCACCGACTGGGCCAGAGGTGTTGTCCACGATGACCGTTACCGTGGACCCGGCGTACGCCGGCGAGATGGCCTTCACGGATCTCTCGAAGGCCATAGCTTCAAGCTGGTTTATGTGGAGGCGCTTCTCC
Source organism: Diplonema papillatum (assembly GCA_030068145.1). Classification (NCBI taxonomy): domain Eukaryota; phylum Euglenozoa; class Diplonemea; order Diplonemida; family Diplonemidae; genus Diplonema; species Diplonema papillatum. Next base: position 74,695 of record JAPJBO010000222.1, on the reverse strand, counting down.
ACACGATTCCAACAAGAGCCGACGACTACCATGTCGTTGGTGTCGACGTCGACGAGTACACCTGGGCAGATTCTTACTACGAAAAGGTCAAAAGATCCCCTGCAAAAAATGGGCCTACAAATTCTTTTCCGAAGTGTGGTATTTGGGGTATTTGGGGCCAAAAAAAAAATTTTTTTTTTTTTGACCATTCACCATGGCGACCACCTTAAAGCGTGACAGGTAGGGTCCACCGCTCAATACCAAGGGGGGTCAGCCGGCTGATGGATGGATGGATGGTTCTTAACAAGATGCCTGTTTATTATCGTGGTCAACTCTACATACTCGGGGGCGTGATTGAGCTCCTCAGGCTCGAATCACTGAGCTGCACATTGTAAGCGGTTCGTCCGTTCGAGAGTCTTCGGCTTGGGACTGCTCGTCTGCGATGGGAAAGATCGGGCGATACCCAGAGCCTTTCGTGTTAAATATGCATCTGGTACGCTCCGAAAATGAGAAATCCAGGTAGCCGACAGAGATGTTTCCATTCCCTGCACTTGACTCATTCGCTTTCCGTGTCTTGGTCTTCTTGGGGTATGGCTTCCATGCCTCTTTTGCGGACTCTTGACCATTCAATGTACTCTTTAAAGGTCCATCTTCCGCCCTTCAGGAGGATGCACAGCTTTGGGTTGCTGTCATTCATGTGAACTGCGCGGCACCCCTGCGGAAGCACCCTTGTACAGGCTGTTGGAAACATTATCTCGGATGTGAGGCCACAGGTGATGAATGGGGCATAGCCCCCGCCATCCTTTCTTCTTCTCCGGCATGTTGCAAATGCAACCCCTAGATAAGGTGTCACCTTGTTGGTTGTTCTTTCTCGTTCTCAGAACAATGTAGAGTTCCTGTTGGAATTTAAAGACTGCGCTGTGTCTTTTCGTCTCTTTAACGTCCCGGAGCGCATTAACTGGCGAGTCAGTCTCAATTCCGCGTCTCAGCGGGATCGCTTCGTCACCGGTGCGAAGCAAGTAGACGTACGATAGAACTGCCAACTGACGAAACTCGTTTAACGAACGGTTGGAGCCGGCAACAGGGGATGTATCGTCCACAATTTTGTCGAGAAGCCGCGACGTGATAGCATCCATTTTTCGTTTTCCGGTCTGCCTCCCTCTTATCCCTCGAATTACTTCTCTCACCAAGGGAACTCTGAGCGGAGAATTGATCCCCAAGAACCGTTGGACTTTCTCGAGCGCTGATATTGTGCGCTCTGCGGTGTCCGCATTGGTGTGGATTGCTATGAACCCACGAATTTCTTCGGGGTCAATGGGGAAGTGGGGACATCGTTTAAGGTCCGCGTAGTGCGTCCAAGCCCTTACTGCGACGAAGTATTGGTGCCACGTCTCGCCTTTGACCGAGGATGCCGTGAGCGATTGAACGGCTTGATCGATTGTCGCGCGAGCGGCCAGAGGTGGCAGCCCCTCGAGGTATTCCAACTTGCGCTTTCGACTCACAGTGAAGTCAGTTATCACCGACTCCTCGGTTGCATCGCGTTCCATCTCCGCTTTCAACATGGCGATGACCTCCGATCCAGTCGGATACTTGCGTCCAGACAGTTTGTCAGTTGGGTGGGTGGGAGGGGGAAACTTTCACTGTACGTGGTGTACGTGAGTTCTTCCGTCGAAGACGTTTCCTGAGCGGTCGTAGAGGTTGACTAATCGATAATAAAATACTTTCAGTTCTAAAGAACTGAAAGTTTTTTTTTTTTTTTTTTGTTTCTTGTTTTTTTTGCTGAGTGCTCCAGGGATGCAGCCTTGGGTCCTGGAGAGCATTTCTAAGCTATTTTGCACTTTTGCGTCACAAAGTAAGGACAATTCTTGGGTAATTCGAGCGTATCAAGATCAGAAACCCGGAGACAAGCCACCTGGTCCAGGCCAAAATCGGTGAATTTCGGGGGGGGGGAATTCCTTTGTGGTGACCACTTTCTCTGCAGTCGGCCCTGGCGATGGAGGGGCGGAAGAGCTACGAAGGTGCAGTATTACGGCCCCAACTTGCGCAGAGCGGCCCTGTGCTATGCGTGCCTCGAAGAGGAAGGAATAGGATGAGACGGAAGGACAGACCGGGAGTCACGGTTTGACAGGTAGTGACGGCAAGGAGAGCAGGAACGGTTCTACCAGAGGCCCCGCGCCGGCCCGGGTTTCGAAGCGATCGCGGGACCGGAGACCTTCGCGGCGGTCGGAGGAGAGAGGTGGTTCCGGGCGCTGCACTATTGGCTGGATGGGATGTGATGGTCGGTGGCGGGTGACGGAGCTCGCCGTCGACTTTGAAGTGTGCACCGGACTGGATCTTCCGGGCAGTGTCGTAGCGACGACGGACGGGACACCGTTGAGCATGCGTGCGAGGGTACTCGCAAAACTTTTAAAACCCGTCGGGGATGCGCTGGAGCGAAACGGCGACGGACCGCTTCAGGCAGGAAACTGGAGAAGATAGGGTCGCTGAGAACGGTGGGAGCCCCGCCGTGCCTCACGGGGTACGAGATGAGGCCGATCTTCCGTGGTGGTACGGAGACGATGGAAGTGCTCGAGACACAGCTGACGACGGCACGAGTTCAGCGGCGAGGCGCGGGGGATGGATCTTTTCCCGACGCACAGAGGTGAAAGGGCGGAGCGTGCGGATGGGAAGTGTTCAACGACGCTACGGAACACGAAACGTGGAGTGAGCACGAGCACCAGAAAGTGAAGTGCGGCGTGTGAAAGCGCCGGGGCAAGTCGGTGGCGTGGTGCTGTGAGGCCCACGACGGTATCAAAAGGCGCAAAGGCCCGCAGTGCTGAGTTGGCAGCCCGCAGTGCTTCAGCATCGCAAGCAGCCCGCTGTGCTGCTGACCGCTATGGGGGGGGGGTGATCTCGTGCACATCACAGGATCGACACAAACGTGCCTCCCCAAAATCCCAAACCCTCTGAACTGCTCTTCCTTTGCAAATGCTAAAATGTGCGGAAATAAGACGATGGGCTGTCCAAGATATCCTGCAGATCTCGATCGGTCAGGCCTCTGCCATCCGTCACGATAACGCGATTATTTGCAAGGACCAGTACAAGCACACAATGGTCGCAACTGAGCTTTTCCTTCAGTCCTCCTTGGCGAACGTTGAAGGGAGCCCGGTAGCGAGCTTTACTTAGGTTCCTGTAAGCGTGAGCCAACCGACTTTTGCGAGTCCTACGATAGCGTTCGAGTCTACTTTCTCAACGAATCCTTCATGCGCATTCCACGGCGTCACGAATGCACCAACCCCGACGCCCCCTGTCCACCGCCACCCCAAAGGCTCCATTTTTATAATGTTAACCAGTAACCACCTTCCTCCGGGCGCTCGTGCCAAAGATCCAAGGGATTACTATCCTGCCCCGCGATGTGCGTGGTGGGCTGATGGGAAGGGTGCCGCGGCTTCGCACCTGCCCCTCCGAGCCAACCCCGTCTGTGGGTCTGTTTAGTTTGATTGTCCTCCACCGCAGTGCATCCTGCGCTTTTAGTTTGTTTGTCCTCCACCGCAGTGCATCCTGCGCTTTTAGTTTGCTTGTCCTCCACCGCAGCGCAACCTGCGCTTTAGTTTGCTTGTGTTCTCGACCGCAGTGCAACCTGCGCATTAGGTTGCTTGTCCTCCACCGCAGTGCAACCTGCGCTTTAGTTTGCTTGTGTCCTTCACCGCAGTGCATCCTGCGCTTTAGTTTGTTTGTCCTCCACCGCAGTGCATCCTGCGCTTTTAGTTTGCTTATCCTCCACCGCAGTGCAACCTGCGCTTTAGTTTGCTTGTGTTCTCGACCGCAGTGCAACCTGCACTTTAGTTTGCTTGTCCTCCACCGCAGTGCAACCTGCGCTTTAGTTTGCTTGTGTTCTCGACCGCAGTGCAGTTGCTTGTCCTCCACCGCAGTGCAACCTGCGCTTTAGTTTGCTTGTCCTCCACCGCAGTGCAACCTGCGCTTTAGTTTGTTTGTCCTCCACCGCAGTGCATCCTGCGCTTTTAGTTTGCTTATCCTCCACCGCAGTGCAACCTGCGCTTTAGTTTGCTTGTCCTCCACCGCAGTGCAACCTGCGCTTTAGTTTGCTTGTCCTCCACCATCGACAGCCTGCTTTGCCAACTTGCTCAGCAGTGAACGGCTCGGCGTTCTTCCGAAACGTGCTCCTTACTGCACACTTTCAGCCTCTTACCGAGTCTCGGATACCTCTTAGACGGGCTTTCCCCACGGAAGAGACGAACACGTCACGAATGGGTCCGAGCCTATCCGGCTGGCGCTGCGGTTCGACATAGCGCCGCCTGCGTCTGCCGCAACTGTCGCTCGTCGACGTCTCCAGTATCCGCGGGTGCCATCGCACGCGTCTCGCCAATGAGGGGGAGGTTTAAAGACTAAACATACCGTTCGTGCTTGCTTTTTGGCCCTCCTCTCTGTTTCCGCGGTCCTTACCTGCCCGCGGCCCTACGCGGTCGTGGCGACAGGGCTGATTCCAATCATTCTTCTTTTTTTGGAACCACATACCACGCCGTGGACATGTCGGTAAAAAAAGAAAGTTGGCAGCACAGCGTTGGAACCTGCCACGTGAAGATACAAAACAGGTCCTTCGCACACGTGCTCAACGCCGCCTTTCCTTGTTTTAGTTAGTACTCTTGTAACAGTCTTGCGGGTTGCTCTTCCATGAATTGTGCAGGCTGAAAAGACGCGCGTGTTTTGGGGTAGTGCAGGGGTTCTTCCCGTCTGGCTCGGTCTTGTCTTCAGTCCTTTTCCGGCGTTTCCCGTGTGTCTAAGACAGCGAAGTCCCTTCCTGACAAGAATAGAGAACCCGGCTTGGTGCTGCGATCGGAATCAAGCTGGCCTTGCTTCCAAGGGCCTACCCGTGTGATCCCGACAGAACCCGTCGGAATGTTGATCAATTCCTTACCTGAAAATGACACAGGGTAAATACAAGTGGGAAAACGATTTACCGGCACGCACAAACAAAACGAAGCGCCTGTTATTTAAGAGAGAAGTCCACTGTAACAATTTTAAAGCTGAAACTCCAATTCTAACACTTTAAAGCCGAAAATCCACTCTGACGGTCACACGGAGACCCTGAAACCCCGGAATTTCAAGCGAACTTTAAAGAGCCATCCAAAAAGAAAACGGAGGTAGCACGACCAACCGGACCATCGGAGACCACCTCAGAATGATTTCTTACCTTTCCTTATCCCTCAAAACTTTAGCAACGGTCACAGGAGACCCTGAAACCCCCGGAATTTCAGGCGAACCTTAACTCCAAAATCAGCACCAATAACTCTTCCAGGACACCGCCGCGAAGGGAAAGCAGCCCAGCCCGCCGAAGGCCGCCGGGGCGAAGCCGCCAGGCACTCCGACGGCGCCAAGCGGCGACGCGGGAGCTGGCGGTTCGGACTGCCCGCCGTCGCCTTCACCTTCGCCTTCGCCCCCGCCGAAGGCCGCGGAACCGCCCGTCTATGCTCGGGACCTGGTGCACGCGGCTTCGAAGGCTGTGGTCGGCTGGGTCCTGTTCGAGGAGACCCGGATCCACGTGAAGTTCCGGCGGGACCGCGAGACCAAGAAGCCGGTCCGGCGGAAGGACGTCACCGCCCTGCTGCGGGCGCTCGCATTCCAGCACAAGGGCGACAACCCGAAGCTGCTGCGGAAGGTCGTGCGGGTCACCCTCGACGAAGGCTGCGGCTTGCCGAGCCAGGCTCTCGTGCAGGTACCAACCTTTTCTGTGCATTCAGTAGCTTCTGAAGAAGCTGACGCATCAAACATGCACGAGAGGCAAGTGTTCTGTCCAAGCACTCGAGCTTCGAAGCTGAGATTTCCCCCCCAGCCCTATGCACCACACACTTGTCTAGCGTGTGAGTACATTCCATAACGAGTAAGTACTCGTCAGCCTACCTGTGAAACACCACGTACTTGTCCTACGTGTGCCAAGTACAATCCATGACGACTCGTCAACCTAAGCCTGTGAAACACCACGTACTTCTCTTGTGTGTGCCAAGTACAATCCATGACGACTCGTCAACCTAAGCCTGTGAAACACCGCGTACTTCTCTTGTGTGTGCCAAGTACAATCCATAACAAGTACACCACGCACTTGTCCGACGTGTGACAAGTTCAATTCATAACAAGTAAGCACTCGTCAAGTATGCTGTGTCATATGACAAGTATGTACTTGTTGTATGACAGGAAAACTGAAGGAATTTCACACAAAATTCTGTTGGAAGTGGGATATCAGGGCAGCTTACTATGGTTCACTGTGGAAATTGGAGCAAAGCGCGTGATGCAGAATGAGCACCCACCCAAACCAACACCAGTAGAGTTTGGGAGGAGGCGGGGTTACAGTTTAGACAGTCACTCTGGCGTTACCAAAAGACCAAACCCAGCAGGATCAAAGAATGTCAGTCTCACCTTCCTCTTTCTCTTTCCCACCCTCCATCCCCCGCGTGACGTCGTCCCAGCGGCGATCATAGCTTGCCTCATGGTCGGTGTTCTTCCCCCCATGTCCCACACATCACCGTCAACCGAAGTGCCCAAAACTGGTAGTTTTCTAGTAGTTGTCCTCGGAACAAATATGCGAAACAAACTTTGCGCCCACGTGTCCCTTGGGATATGAGGGCACTACATCTTGGAAAATGTCATTGGAAGTGGAAGGCAGGGCGGTATTCTTACGGGTTAGAATGCAAAGAATCTGTGGCATAGTCTGCATCGAGGGTGTGGTCGGTTCAAAGAAACACCACCCTCCCCAACCCCCCGGTGACCTCGAACCCTCCAAGCTCGTTTCCCCGGGTTGAGGCAGTCACTCAGCATTCCCTTGCGCTAGCGATAACAGTTACGAAGCCATGTTCTTACTCCTCCCTTTCCTACTTACTTTGATCATAGGTGTCACGGCAAGTTTTGGCAGCCGCTGCTTAACAACCAACGATTTAAAAGCTACAGTTTCTGTACTTTATTGGCTGCTCACGCGGCCGGTAAAGTGCGCCCGGACAATATCCAGGACAAACACCCCCTTAACACAACAGCGGTACCCACCCGCTTAAAGAACACGAGCTGCCCGCTGCTCACCCAAACGGAAGCGATGGACAGGATCAACGTCCTGATCCAGGAGGCGCGGGGGATGGCTGAGCACGCCGCCCTCGACGAGCTGGATGCCGTTTACGGCATCATCGACGTGGCAACGACGCTGCTCAGGCGTAGGATCGAAGCGCGGAGCGGCAAGCCGGCGCAGCAACCACCAAGGCAGCAGCAACAGCAACAGCAGCAGCAGCAACCGAAGCAGCAGCAGCAGCAGCAGCCGAGACAGCAACAGCAGCAGCAGCAACCGAAGCAGCAACAGCAGCGACCGCAGCAGCAGCAGCAGCAGCAGCAGCCGAAACAGCAACAGCAGCAGCAGCAACCGAAGCAGCAACAGCAGCGACCGCAGCAGCAGCAGCAGCAGCAGCAGCAGCAGCAGCAGCAACGGCAACCGCAACAGCAACAGCAACACCAACAGCAACAGCAGCAACACCAACAGCAGCCGCAGCAGCAGCAACCACAACGCCCCCGGCAAGGGAACGCGCCCACCTGGGCGGACGTGACCAGGCGGCCCCCGCCGCCCTGCGAGATCGACGCCGCCGACTGGGACGCGCCGGTCCTCCCAGAACCCAACTTCGAGGCGGTCGGGGCTGGGCTCTGGGTCGCCCCCAGCGCCGCCGCAGCAGAGGAAGCGAAGGGACCCGCTGCGGATGCGGTGGACGTCGCGGAGCGCGACGGGAAGCGGGTGCGCCTTGGCGTGCTGTGCCGTGAGACCTTCAGCGACGCGCGACGGGGCCCCGTGCTGATGGTGGGCGGAAGGGTACAAGAGATGTACCTGTGGACGGGCGGAGAACCGGTGCGCCAGCGGGGGCAGGTGACAGTGCAGAGAGTGCCCGTCGGCGCGGTGAAGCCGACCGCTGCCACGACGGTGCTGGCCTTCGTCGTGGCCCGCAAACACGCGTCGGAGGAGACGTGGTCTTGCGTGGAGAAGGACCCCCGCACGGCGCTGACACGCCTATGCCGAAGGGCCGTCAGGGCGGCCCTAAAGATGGACATACGTGTCCGCGACGACACCATGTGGGGCGTGTCGTCGCAGCAGGGGCGGCGCGAGCTGGTCGTGCGGGTGCCCCGCGCCCATGCCGACGAGATCCTGGCCAGCTCCGGTCGGGATGGCTGCTTCTGGCGGTCGACGGAGAAGGCGTGCCGGGACAGCATGCCGGTGGTCGCCCTGCAGAAGGGGGCCACGAGGGCGGTCGCCCTGGAAGTGGCGAAGCGGGCAGGCGGGGCGGCCGCCGGTCTCGTGCTCGCCGGCAAACGCCTCCTCGTACGCGCACGCAGCGACGCCGCGCTGGAAGAGGTGCGTGCGGCGGCCGGCGAACACGCCGCTGCCCCCCTCGAATCGAAGCCGCGTTTCCTGCTCATGGGCGCGGCGCCACGCGAGCACGAGGCGGACGTGGAGCACGTCCTGCGGCAGGCCGGCTGGCAGGCAGACGTCGTCACGTCGTTCCTGCGAGGTGGGGTGCGGGTCTGCGTCGTGACGTCGGCCACCGACCCCCCGTTCCGCGTGCTGCAGCGGGATGAGGCACCCGACCTCCGGGTGAATCCCTTCGACGGAGGGGAGATGCCGAGGGAGCGGCGCAGGCGGCTCGCTGCCAGCCCCAGCGGGAAGCGGCGGATGCGGCTGCCGGCGCCGGAGGAAGACGAGCCGCAGCCAGCAGCCCCGCCGGCGGCCCCGCCAGCAGCGCCAGCAGCCCCGCCAGCAGCCCCGCCAGCAGCCCCACCAGCGGCCCCACCAGCGGCCCCGCCAGCGGCCCCACCAGCGGCTCCACCAGCGGCCCCGCCAGCGGCCCCGCCAGCGGCCCCGCCAGCGGCCCCGCCAGCGGCCCCGCCAGCGGCCCCGCCAGCGGCCCCGCCGGCGGCCCCGCCAGCGGACGCGGCAGCGCAGAAGAAGAGGAAGACGCCGGAGCCGGCAGGGGACGGGCCGGCTCCCGCGGGAAGCGACGCCCGGATGGACGGTGCAGAGCACGTCCACGCCTTCGGGACCCCCACGAAGGCCGCAGCTGGCTACACCTGCGGCGTGTGTAGGAAGAAGAAGGCGAAGGGTCAGCTTCGCTTGGAATGCGAGGGCTGCGACGTCAGCGCGTGCAAGACTTGCACGAGCTGACTACCTCCACAGCCCGCACCCGGCGCCAGTGGCCCCGCCAGCCCATTACGGGTTGCCCTGCGCGCGAGGCCCTCGTTCGGGCTGCCGAGTCCTAGCACCCCTGCTAGGCAGTTCGATCACGCAGAGACGGAAAAAGAGAATTCCTGCTCCTCCTCTTTTCCCCTCCCTCTCTCTCACGGCGCGCCTGGCCTCAATCGCCCGGGAGTGATACCCCGAGGGCCCGGTTTTGCGCACAAACAATCCCCCTACAATAGCCAGTGTGCCCGGCCAACTTGCAACGAGGGCCCCCCCGCCAGGGTGGAGGGACCCATCCCGGGGCTTAGTTTCCAGGCGATCCCTCGGGATCTTCTGGATAGACTGAGCCGAGCACCCGAGCTCAACCCGGAAGCCCCATGGGGAAGGCTGGGGGGTGGACACAGCAGGGAAACCCAGCAGTGGGGGCACGCCTATCGACTAGGTGAACCCCCGATCAGACTGGAACGGGGTATCCCCGAGGGGCCCCTGAAAGAAGCGGCGGATCTCATACGTGACCGCCTTGGGTGGGAACCGGACCAGTTGCTGGCCAACTGGTACCGGAGGGGAGTGGGGATCAACCCCCACAAAGACCAGAGAGAACTGGGTCCGAGGGTAGCGACCATATCGCTCTTGAGCGACACGGTCATGGAATGGGAGAGGGGGAGCCGGAGAGTGAGAACCCCTCTGCCGGTCGGCACACTGTGCCACATGGAAGGCGAGGCCAGGAACCTGTGGACACACGGGATTCGTCCCGATGATGTCGCACGCGACCGGGTCTCGCTGACCTACAGGGCCGTGCGCGAGGCCGCCTCCCAAAGTTTGCAAGGCCGGGACACCCCGCAAGAAACTCCCATACCCCCCCCGCCCAGCCCTCAGGCATCCACTGCACCCCCCCAACATCAGTCCAGCCCCGCGCCACGGACACTTTTGCTTCATCACCAAAGAACTCTACAATCAATCAAAGAATCAGCAAGACAGCGGCTGATAACCGCGGGGGACGTCGAACAAAACCCTGGTCCCGGCCGCGCGGAGATGAGGTTCGCGACGTTAAACGTAACCAACCTACTACAGTATCTCCCAGCGGCCGACGCGGTGGAAGCGGATCTTCTCTGCTGCCAGGAGGTGACACTCCTTCCGTGCAAACGGGTGCAGGCGGAGGAATACCTGCGGAAATGGTGCTGCCACTGGGGTCTGCCACCACCCGGAAGACTCTGTAGGAACTCCGGTAGTCGCTCGACGATGAACGCCGCGAACGGAGGGCTCTCCACTCTAGTACTGAGACCGATACCGGCGTACGATACGATGACGGCGCTCTCGCACGCAGCAATACGGTCCCCGGACCGAGTGAGCCATACGGTAGTAGCAACAGGGGCCGGCAACACGTTCGTGCACGTGTTCAATGTCTACTGCCCTTCCGGAAACGGGAGGGCGGAGAGCGAAGAGCGTGAGGACATGCTGGAGAAGATCCTCTTCGCAGCGGCGGATAGCCTCGGTGACGTCCCCATAATGGTGATGGGTGACCTGAACACAGAAGAAGACCGGTCCCCTGTACTGCGGAAGGCACTAAGGAATGGATGGTCCGACGCAGCGGAACTGCACCATGCACGTACCGACACACCACCGCCACCGACCTTTACCAGCGCCCGGACATCGGGCACGAGGATCGACCGCATACTCCTCAACCGAATAACGACGGGAGCTTTCCGCCAATGCGTCACCACCGCGGTGAACGTGCCGGGACACCGGCTCGTGACAATGACCCTGGACATTGCGGCGCTGCGCCAAATCGTGTGGCGATTTAAAGTACCGCGGGAAATCTCTACGGAGGGGGGACCCAAGTGGGGCCTCTCGGACACAGAAGCTTACAGGGAAGCCGTACAGAGACTGGCCAACTCCGATTTCGCGGAACGGCTGGCAGCACAGCGAGCGGAAGAGGCCTGGCTCGAGTGGTCACGAGTCAGTGAGCAGTACTTGCAGGATGCCTTCGGAATCCCTGCGGAAGAAAGGGGAAGAAGTACGGGACGGGGGATAAAGACGTCACCTAAAAGAGTCTGTATCACGGCAAGCACTGCGAGCGACGGGTCGGGGGCGGCGAACAGCAGACAGCTACGGCTCCGGAAGGCCATCCACAGGATGGAACGCATCTGCAGCTACCTTGCGCAACGGCGCGGGCCGGAGGCAGTTCCGCATGAGGTATCCCGTTGCTGGCAGAACAGCAGGCGGCTGGCACAGGCGTGCATGAAAGATGGCCAAGGGACAGAAGGATTCCCGGATCATGAGGAGGCGAAGCAGCTTCTCACGGCATTGCGGGAAGAGACGAGCAGGCTCGGAAAGGAAGGATCGGCGGCCAGGTTTACGAAATACCGAGACAAGCTGAACGAGAGGGCCGATGCGAGCAGACGATGTCTGACAACCATCTGCGCCGGACGCGCTGAGCCGTCGGGGGTGTTGCGAAAGGGGGCGGGAGTGACTGCAAATGTTGACGAGATGGACGAGGTGCTGAACACTGCGTGGGACCCTATCCTGCGTATGTACAAGGACGGGCCAGAGCCGGAGTACGAGCCGTTTCGGAATCGGTTCCGGGATCACATCGGCCCACATAGGATGGAAGCCGGAACAATCACGGGGGAGGAGTTGCGAATTCTGTTGAGGAAGAAGCCGAAGAAAAGCGCGTCAGGGGTGGATGGCTGGCGTATGGCTGAACTGCGGGAGTTGCCGCTCCCCCTGCTGAATGCACTTGCAGACGTCATGAACCTGGTCGAAGCAACTGGAGACTGGCCGGCAAGCATGACAACTGCGCTGGTGTCGATGGTGCCGAAGGATGAGAGTCAAGACCCGCTGCACACAAGACCGATAACCGTCACATCCGCCGTGTACCGCTTATGGGCCTGCCGCAGGCTGGCGGACATAGTTCTGTGGCAACTGGCCCTGGGGCCAGTTGGACTGGCGATGAGGAGCATGGAGGAGTGTGGACACGTATGGGGACCCGGGCCCCTGTCTCGCACGCTGAGGAATGGTGCAACATATGACCCGTTAACCTCGGCACCTTCGAAGAGGGGACATGAAGTTAGGGCGGACTTGAGGGCGAAGACGTGGTCCCGACTGGTGGCGAGGCGGCCGGGATTTGAGGGCATACAGAGAGCCGACCTGGAGCGGACGAACTCCTTCTGGAGGACGCGTGAATGTCCCGCGCACACCGCGAGGCTTATACGCGTAGCATTGGCGGGGGGGGTGAACACGGCTGAGTACACGTCGCGGATGAGGCAGGCCGGAGCTGAGCCGCAGGCGCCCAGCTGCAAGCACTGTGGAAGCGGCGACACCGAGGACGAGAAACACGTATTCTGGGACTGCGGAGCGTACTCGCACATACGGCGACGAGAGGCACATGCCGAGCTGATGGCAGCCAACCGGGCCGACTGGCCCAGATGCACGCTGGAACACGGTGTGGTAGTACCCGAGAATGCCCAATTCTCGAGGCGGCTCCAGGAGATGATGGCTGAAATCCTTGCGGAACGGGCTGGGCTCGAAGCACGTGGCTGGGTGGCCAGGAACCCCACGACCCCCTGGTCGAGAGCGAATGCGATGCCTGCCGAGAAATTTGACCACCCCTTCGCGCGGATTGCCCCGGCATGGACGTGGGAGCGGAACAAGACCTGGGGACTACCGACGTTTTATGCGTTGGTAGCGTGGCTGTCGGACATGCAATGGACCGAGAACGGGCAGGCGTCAATGCTGGAGCTTGCGATCGACTTTGAACTCTTCTCGGGCCTCAGCATGCCGCTGCACGGGAATGCGCCGAAGGGGGTGAGAGAACGGGGAAACGTCCTGCGCTGCATGATGAGCGCGTTGGACAAGCTGGCGGCACAGCAAGGGCTGGGAAGCTGCATGAGAGGAGAGAGGGTGTGCCCGACGACGTCGCTGTCGTTCATGGGCATCACGGGGATATCGGGTATACGGCCCAGGCCACGCTTTCGCGAGGCACACACGGGGACGATACTTGAGGAACAAGTGAAAGGAAGCGATGTAGGGACGCAGTGCCCGACGTACCCTGACTGGACGATCGGGAGAGCGGCGAGGTGGGCCCTGCCTGCCCCACCACAACTGCACCCAGACCCCGTGCATATGCCGGGTGTCGGTATAGAGAAGGCACTCGTCACGTGCGCGACCCATCACAAAGGGAAGTGTGAGGCGTGCAGAGCACTCGTCCGAAGGGACGTTCCCACGGTAGAGATGTGCTGCCGGCACCATCACCACGCGAACGATGGGCAGCCGATCGCGGTGTGCACAGAGCACAGCACGACGAAGTGCGGCGAGTGCAAGACGGCGGCGGCGTGTTGCCGCAGCGGGCATCATGCCTGCCGCACGCATGGCAGAGGAACCTGCCAAGAGTGCAAAAGGCTCCCTACGCTGACGCAGAGGCGACCGGCGGCATGTTGCAGCCGCGGCCACCACCAGTCCAACAAGCCGAACGTCCAGTCAACCCCCGGACGCAACAAGAAGAAGAGGCCCTCCTCACCCACCCAGGTGGGTGTACAGCGGGAAACGCCAGTAGGAAAGCGAGCGGCGCGAGCGCCGCTCGCGGCAACGAAAAAGGAGACGGCGACGACCGGACGGGCGACCAAGAGGCCGCCACCAACGCCAGGAACCAGCGAACGACCAGCGCTGAAGAAGAGGGTGCTTGGCACCCCGAAGGAAGGCCCGATCGCCGGCCGCAAGCGGAAGAAGACGAAGGCGACCACACCCGACTCAGGGGTGCATCGAAGGAAGAAGAAGGTACCGAGGGCAAGCAGCTCTCAGAAACGACCGGGGACCACGGGCACGCCAATGCCCTCGAAAGTGAAAAACGGGCACACGTGCCCGCCCTCGTACTCGCCGACTCAGTCTCTGGAATCGCAAGAAAGCCAAACCCCGCTAGCTCCACAAATGCTCGACCTTGACGACGCAATGGCAGGTGACGACGTCATCCGATAACCTGACTTTCAAGGCAGTGCATGTTAATCCGTGTGGTTCATGTACTTAAAAGAACTCAATGCTTAACAAAATTTGACGTGGGCGGCTTTAGATTTACATCTGAATGACACCTCAACACAAAAACAAGTTGTCGACAACTAACAAGTAAAAGAATAAAGCAAAACTACGCATTTCTTCTAGGCAGCTCCTGTCAGACAATACGAAGAGCAGAAAACTCCTAACACGTGTCGAACTCAGGTCACCGTCCTGCCTGTAAATGACGTCACGCAGATCATGCGGCCGGGGCGCCATCCGGCCGCGTACAGGCAGCAGAGCAAAGCCGACTTCGAGGGCTTCTGCCCTTTCGACGACTGCACGCTCTACGACGCGGACACCGACAACTTCAGCGGCGGGTATCTCTCCGTCGAGCTCTGCGGGAAGCTCCCGTCGCAGAAGGACGAACTGTCCGTCCTGCCTCCCGAACATCAAAGGAAGAAGGGGTACGTGGAGCGTGTCGAGGTGAAGGAAGCGACGAGGCTGTTCTACGACGAGACAGAGATCGCGCGAGTGGCGCAGCCAGGTGCGTCTCTTTTTAGTACTAACAATCTTGTGAATCGCCCTTCAAATGTATTGTGCAGGCTAAAAAGACGTAGGCAGCGTGTTTTGGTGGTTGATCAGAATTCCTTACCTGAATACACACAGGGTAAATACAAGTGGGAAAACGATCAACCGGCACGCACAAACAAACCTACCTGGCGCGCCTGACCCAGCGAGCTACGAGGGGGTCGAAAAATACAACCTGCCCCCTTTCTTTTTTAGCAACCTTTTCTCCTTTCCTCCTTTACTTTGATCATAGGTGTCGCGGCTATTTTTGGCAGCCGCTGCTTAACAACTCACTCAACTAACTCAAAAGAACTCAATGCTTAACAAGATTTAGTTTAGTGCATGCTAATCCATGTGGTTCGTGTACTTAAAAAACTCAGTGCTTAACAAGCAGAGGCGACCGGCGGCATGTTGCAGCCGCGGCCACCACCAGTCCAACGAACCGAACGTCCCGTCAACCCCCGGACGCAACAAGAAGAAGAGGCCCTCCTCACCCACCCAGGTGGGCGTACAACGGGGAACGCCAGTAGGAAAGCGGCGCCGCCCGCGGCAACGAAAAAGGAGACGGCGGCAACCGGACGGGCGACCAAGAGGCCGCCACCAACGCCAGGAACCAGCGAACGACCAGCGCTGAAGAAGAGGGTGCTTGGCACCCCGAAGGAAGGCCCGATCGCCGGCCGCAAGCGGAAGAAGACGAAGGCGACCACACCCGACTCAGGGGTGCATCGAAGGAAGAAGAAGGTACCGAGGGCAAGCAGCTCTCAGAAACGACCGGGGACCACGGGCACGCCAATGCCCTCGAAAGTGAAAAACGGGCACACGTGCCCGCCCTCGTACTCGCCGACTAATCGCAAGAAAGCCAAACCCCGCTAGCTCCACAAATGCTCGACCTTGACGACGCAATGGCAGGTGACGACGTCATCCGATAACCTGACTTTCAAGGCAGTGCATGTTAATCCGTGTGGTTCGTGTACTTAAAAGAACTCAATGCTTAACAAAATCTGACGTGGGCGGCTTTGGATTTACATCTGAATGACACCTCAACACAAAAACAAGTTGTCGACAACTAACAAGTGAAAGAATAAAACAAAACTACGCATTTCTTCTTGGGAGTGCAGGGCCTCCGGACACGCTTGCGCATGATCGTCGTTGGTCTACGTGTGGACGACCAACTTGAGAGAATGCTTTGTGCGCTTCACTCAGTATCTTGACGAATTCAATGAAATGAACGCGAAAGCAAGAAACCAAAACGAATAGCACTTACGATGGGGTAACCCCCCGAGATAGCCGCTGAATGGTGAGAGAAACAGGCTAGCCCAGGAGGTCACACTACCAAACTTTTGTTGTCCGATTCCGTTGGAATCCGGTGCCCAACACCTTACTGGTGAGTGGTTCGTCACGCGCTTAGCATTCCCACGATGAATCGACAGAACCTGGTTGGTCTACGCGATGAACAATCCAACTCGAATTCTCGTGGCTGGTCTACGTATTGGACAAACCCGGCTTGAATTCTTGTGGTTGGTCTATGTATTGGACAAGCCAACTATGCGGTGAGGTCCCCTTGCTCACAGGCTTCTTCTTTGGCGGCATTTTCCCAGTTCTTTCTTCACCCTGGTGTGTGTGTGTGTTAAGAACCTATTTTAGCGTGGCCCCCCTCTTAGCGAGAGTGCGTCCACGCGCGGTTTCTTCTAGGTTACTGCTGATGCTCCCCCGGGCTGCTGATGGGGGCCTGGAGTTTCATGCGGGCCGGAGTGGTGCTTGAGGCAGCATGGTCTTTCTTCCTCCGTCTCTCTGCACCGCTCTAGTCCATGAGGTCGGCAGTGTTCGGCTTCTGGACGTGGGCACTGTCGGCTGCGTCGCGCGCACACAAGTTCCTTGACTGCTCTATTCGACAACCCCCCATCCATTGGACAAACCCCCAACTACCGTAAACAGAAATAGGTTGAACCGGGAGCATGTTGGACCGGACCAAAGTTGGACCGCGCGACGACAAACCAGTTGGACCATTTTGTCCGGCCCAACATTTTTCCGCCCGGGCACGTTTCCACATAGGCCGGGTTAGGCCGAGGGGCATCAGGTGAAATAAGCAATCACACAGCCTCAATGGTCAACCGGAGACCCTAAAACACCGAACCTCTAAACCACAATAAACGCTAAGAAATGTCCCTTGCCAAATGGGTAGTCAAGCGCGAGAGATGCGAAGCACTCGAACAAGCCGTGGCGAGAAACGGCGCGGTGACAAAGAAGCAGGCGTTGGCGATCCAAGCAGGAGTGCGCGACAAGAACAAGGCAAAGGATGCAGCACTTCGCCACGGCAAGAAGGGGGTGGAGTGGTGCAAAGCCGACAAGAAAAATATCGTGAGCTACGTAAGGGCGTACGGCTTGAACGGTGCAATCCGACAATGGTCAGCGGACGGGAACGAGAGACCGCTGTCCAAAGGAAGCGCGAAGCGGTTTTATGACAATTGTGTCAAACTCGATGACGGGAAGGCAGTGGCGGGAAAAAGGGGCGTCCGGCCCTGTTGTCAGAAGATGAGGAAAAGTAGCTGTCAGGCTGCTTACTGTTGCCCGGGTGACTGGTGCTGTGACTACGTCCTTCGTCAGCAACTCGGGCTCGAGGAATAGTGAAGGCGTCTTCTGAAGCGGAGCGCTTAGAAAGTGCAAACACTCTGTCGGTAGACTGGGCTCATACTTTTTCCTTCACTGTCAGCCAACCTCGATCCACCTCCTTTACACGCTGCATGTTTGCGTTCGCTCTACAAAGCAAGGGCCCCCGGCACGACAACCACAGCCGATGCGATCAAACATCCTTCCGCTTGTGATTACCTACCACAGGGCCATGGCTACCAATGGCTGGACCATGGGCAGGGTGCTTCGTTGCGAGTGCTTGATGGGACACGGCAGGTTACGCAGTGCCACGCAGTGTTCTAGAACACCTGGTGGCGGGCTCATGCGCGACTACCAAACTACGGAGGTGAAGCGAGTGCTGTTCAGTGGCCAGCCGCGAGGTTTCACTAAGTACACAGGACCCCCCGAAAAAAGTTGGACCGGACAAAAGTTGGACCACGAGAGCCCAAAATAGGTGAGTTGGACCGTTGTGTCCGGTCCAACTTATTTCTGTTTACGGTATCTATTGTCCAACCCAACTATTTATTGTCCAAGCCAACTATCTATTGTCCAACCCAACTATTTATTGTCCAACCCAATTATCTATTGTCCAACCCAACTATTTTTGTTGTCCAACCCAACTATCTATTGTCCAACCCAACTATTTATTGTCCAACCCAACTATTTATTGTCCAACTCTACTATTTATTGTCCAACGCAACTGTTTATTGTCCAACGCAACTATTTATTGTCCAATCCAACCCGACACAGGGCGTCACCGCATCGCGTTCCATTTCCGAACGGACGTCGAGATCCCGATCGACGTGGTGGAGCGGCTTCTGCACCGTGTCCGCTTCCGGAACCTGTCGCCGCGGCTGAAGGCGAACACGGTGCACCTGGCCGTGAAGGTCGCGGCGGCCGAGGGACCCGAGGGCAAGCTGCGCATCCCGCTGCGGGTGGTGCCGCCGCTGCTGTCGATCCCGGCGCCGCAGCCGGACCCGGACGGGACCCCGCCGCGCGCACTCGACGCGAAGCCCGCCGGCGCGGGCTGCCACGCGGCCCGCGCCGGCGGCGAAGGCGGCAACAAAGGCGGCGGCAGGACGCACGACGGCAGCGGAAACAATGCCGGCGGCAACGCCGACGACAGCAACGGGAGCAGCGGCAGGAACGCCGACGACAACAACGACAACAGCGATACCAACAACAGCAACAACAACATCAACAACGAGAGCAGCAAAAGCGGCAGCTACCGCAACAACAATGAGAGCGACAACGACCGTGGCGACGGCACCAGGGCCGCCAATGCCGCCGACAAGAGCGGCTGCGGCAATAACAACGACAGCAACGAGAGCGGCGGCGGCGGCGGCGGCAAAGCGACCAGCAGGGCCGGCGCCGGGAAAAAGAGCAGCGGCGGCGGCGGCGGGGGCGGCAGCAAGAAGGCCGGCGAGAGCGCCGGCGGCGACGGCAACACCAGCAGCAGCAGCAGGCCCGACGCCGGCGGCGGCGGGGGCGGTGACGGCAACACCAGCAGCAGCAGCAGCAGCAGGCCCGACGCCGGCGGCGGCGGCGGCGGCGGCGGCAGCAAGAAGGCCGGCAAGAGCGCCGGCGGCGGCGGGGGCGGCGACGGCAACACCAGCAGCAGCAGCAGCAGGCCCGACGCCGGCGGCGGCGGCGGCGGCGGCAGCAAGAAGGCCGGCAAGAGCGCCGGCGGCGGCAACGGCAACGACGGCAGCAACACCGCCGCCGGCGGCGGCGGCGGCGGGGGCGGCGGCGGGGGCAAGAACGACGGGCACCTGCCTGACCTGCACGTCCCGACGGTGGTATGGAAGGAGTACGAGGGCGAGCCTTGCCTGGTCGCGCCGACGGTCGTCTTGCACCTCCCGGACCGGCACAAGTGCCTCGGCGTCTCCGTTGAGGCCGAGATCACGCCCGAGTCGACCCGCCCTGGAGACATGCTGGGGCTCTCCTTCGACCGCTCTCCGTTCCACTTCGCCGTCCGCCCGGCGCAACGCTCGAAGCCGCCGCAGCTTCTCGACGGGAGCGTCGTGCTTGGCAGCATCACCGCCCGGTCGAACACCCGCCTCTGCGTCGAGTTCGTCGGCACCGGAGCATGCACCGCGAAGCACGTGCAGGGCCTGCTCCGATGCGTCAGCTACACGTCGAAGGAGCAGAACCCTCCGCGCACCGACAGAATCGTCGGAATCTGCGTGTACTCGAGCGATTCGATCCCGGGGATGGTCGTCCAAACGGTGACCATCGCCCGCCCCGGGCCCCCCATGCACGTCCGGCTGGGTGCGCCGGAGGAGCCGCTGCGGTGCTTCGCGTCGGCGTCGCCGGTCGCGCTGTTTCCGGGAGCGTCCATCGGCGGCGACACCGCCGTGTTCTGCAAGGGAGTGCGCATCTCGGTGGAGCTGCAGCAGGCGGCCGCCGGCGCCCCGCCGCCGCCGCCGGCGGCGGCGGCGGCGGCGGCGGCGGCCGCGTCGCTGTGGTCGCCACGAGCACGCGCACTCGCGAAGGCCTGCGGCCGGCTGCGCCGCACAGCGGCCGCTGCCGCGGCGGCGAAGCCGCCGGGGGCCGCCCGGAAGAAGCCCGCGCCGCCCCCGCCGGCTCCGAGCCTCCTCCCCCATCAGCAGCAGCAGCTGCTGCTGCAGCCGCAGCAGCGGGCGGACCTGTCCGAAGGGCAGGGAAAAGACCGTCTCGACCTGTCGATCCCCGCCGAGCCGAAGAAGCAGCCCCTCGTCGTGGGCGGCGCCGCCGACGCGGACGCGCCTTCCGCCGCTTCGCCGCAGCAGCCCGCGAAAAAAGTGGTGTGCGGTGCTTCTTTCTCTCCAATTCTTGTCGTATAGAAGACGTTTGATATATATCCGACCGAACACCTAACCCTCGTACGAGGTTAACTCTGTTAAAAACTTGCACTCTAAAAACGCCATACCATTGGGGTTTCTGATGTTTTCCTTAAGGAATTGCCTTGTGGGAGGTGATTCTGTCTTGTTTTTGCATTCTGCAGCCATTATTTCAGCCTAAACGGGCATTCGACCAGTTATTTTGAATTTCCCGAGCATTTTGGGACCACCCAAGTGGTAGGTTCCTGGTTTTGAGCTGCTGGGGGCCCCTCCACCCCTCGCTTGCCCATCACACCGTGCCCCCTTTTCTGAAGCCGCGTCCTGAGGCGTCGCGACGATTGTGGCAAACACACTGCCTGACCTTTTTACTTTAGATTTTGCCCCGGGGCCCCCCGTGCACGTCCGGCTGGGTGCGCCGGAGGAGCCGCTGCGGTGCTTCGCGTCGGCGTCGCCGGTCGCGCTGTTTCCGGGGGCGTCCATCGGCGGCGACACCGCCGTGTTCTGCAAGGGAGTGCGCATCTCGGTGGAGCTGCAGCAGGCGGCGGCCGCGTCGCTGTGGTTGCCACGAGCGCGCGCACTCGCGAAGGCCTGCGGCCGGCTGCGCCGCACGGCGGCCGCTGCCGCGGCGGCGAAGCCGCCGGGGGGCGCCCGGAAGAAGCCCGCGCCGCCCCCGCCGGTTCCGAGCCTCCTCCCCCAGCAGCAGCAGCTGCTGCTGCAGCAGCCGCAGCAGCAGCGGGTGGACCTGTCCGAAGGGCAGGGAAAAGACCGTCTCGACCTGTCGATCCCCGCCGAGCCGAAGAAGCAGCCCCTCGTCGTGGGCGGCGCCGTCCTCCGCCGCTTCGCCGCAGCAGCCCGCGAAAAAAGTGGTGTGCGGTGCTTCTTTCATCATGGTTTAAGAAGACCGACTGAAAGCACAGACACAAAGATAGCTCTGCAGCATTTGCAAAATAACACGAAAAGCCTCTAGGCAAAAAACCCGTTTTCACATTTCTTCTCTCCAATTCTTGTCGTATATAAGACTGCAGGCCTTTTTTAGAGGACGTTTGATATATATCCGACCGAACACCTAACCCTCGTACGAGGTTAATAACTCTGTGAAAAACGCCGTACCTCCACCCATCACACCGTGCCCCCTTTTCTGAAGCCGCGTCCTGAGGCGTCGCGCCGATTGTGGCAAACACACCAGAGTCACTGCATGACCTTTTTACTTTCTCGATTTTGCCCCGGGGCCCCCCGTGCACGTCCGGCTGGGTGCGCCGGAGGAGCCGCTGCGGTGCTTTGCGTCGGCGTCGCCGGTCGCGCTGTTTCCGGGGGCGTCCATCGGCGGCGACACCGCCGTGTTCTGCAAGGGAGTGCGCATCTCGGTGGAGCTGCAGCAGGTGGCCGCCGGCGGGGCGCCGCCGTCGGCTCCGAGCCTCCTCCCCCATCAGCAGCAGCAGCTGCTGCTGCAGCAGCCGCAGCAGCGGGTGGACCTGTCCGAAGGGCAGGGAAAAGACCGTCTCGACCTGTCGATCCCCGCCGAGCCGAAGAAGCAGCCCCTCGTCGTGGGAGGCGCCGCCGACGCGGACGTGTACGAAACACTACCTTTTTCTCGAGAGCATAAATAGCTATTTAGTGCCCAACAGTACATTGTTAACACAAGAATTTCAAAGGTCACCCGGAGACTTTAAAGCTAGAGTTTCAAGCCAACTTTCACTCCAAAAAGCAGGCCGCCGCCGGCGAAAGGGACGGGCAGTGGCTGCCGGGCCCCGCGAAGGCGTTCCAGCGGCTGAAGGAGGCGGGGGTGTGGCTGGACTCCGAAGGGTGGATCAAGCACGGGGCGACAGCCTGCAGATCTTCACGCTGCAGGCCCCCGCCGCCGTCTTGCAGCTGGTGCTCCGGGCGGCCATTCACCCGAAAACCGTGATTAACTGCACTCGCAGTCTTCAGTGACTCGCGGCGCACTGGAAACCTAGTCGTGTACGAAACACTACCTTTTTCTCGAGAGCATAAATATCTATTTAGTACCCAACAGTGCATGTTAACACAAGAATTTCAAAGGTCACCCGGTGACTTTAAAGCTAGAGTTTCAAGCCATTTTCACTCCAAAACGCAGGCCGCCGCCGGCGAAAGGGACGGGCAGTGGCTGCCGGGCCCCGCGAAGGCGTTCCAGCGGCTGAAGGAGGCGGGGGTGTGGCTGGACTCCGAAGGGTGGATCAAGCACGGGACGACCCGCATCGCGAGCGTACAGGGTCTCGGGACGGGCAGCCTGCAGATCTTCACGCTGCAGGCCCCCGCCGCCGTCTTGCAGCTGGTGCTCCGGGCGGTGGTGTACTCCTTCGCGCAGCCCGGCTTCGGCGGCGGGCGGAAGGACGCCGCGCACGGGGCTCCGCACGAGAAGGTGTTCCTCGTCAGCGCCCGGTCAGCCCACCCGAAGGCAGAGCAGGCGAGCCTGACTGTACACGTGCAGCCCTGCGTCCTGGACCTGCGGCTGCTGGCGCCCCAGATCCGGTTCGACCCTTCGCTGCTGCCGGCGGCGGAGCCCAGCATGCGCTTAGTCCCGCGGGCCGAGGCGTGTTTAACGGACTTCACGTCCGCGGAGCTGGCAGTGCGGTTCGTGAAGAGCGCGGACTCCGACACGACGGCCAAGGGACCAGGCTGGCAGCTGTGCTTCAGTGACCCGGAGATGCGGATCAGCCCGTCTGGCGTCGTGTCCTTCGCCCGCGACGACGGGATCGACACGCCGTACGTGGCGTTGAACGAGTACCCGACGCACAGCACCGTCGAGTTCATCACGAACGACGCGTCCAGGATCACGCGCGTCATCCGCGCCTTGACCCTCCGCTGCTACGACCTGGCCGCCCGGCACAAGCCGACGGCCATCCACGTCAACATCCGCTTCAGGGTCAAGGGCGAGCCGAAGCCGGCTGTGGGACCCCGCAATGTAGACTTCACGTTCACCGTCCTCACCACGTCTTCCGTGAAATGAGCTGTCAGCTGCCCTGTCGGTCTGAAACAGTCTGGAAACAGATTTGGGCCAACCATCACACTAAGGGTGTCAGACCTAGCGTGTGTGGCAGTGCATGAGAGCACCCAGCGCACAACAGCGTGGTAAGGTGCATGACGAACGACGCACCTAGGGTACAGAGGGTGTGAGGATCTAGCAGCATCAAACAGCCAGAGTTGAGCCAACTGTCGCAACTGAGCGTGTGTGGCGTTGTACGAATACCCGACGCACAGCACCGTCGAGTTCATCACGAACGACGCGTCCAGGATCACGCGCGTCATCCGCGCCTTGGCCCTCCGCTGCTACGACCTGGCCGCCCGGCACAAGCCAACGGCCATCCCCGTCAACATCCGCTTCAGGTCAAGGGCGAGCCGAAGCCGGCTGTGGGACCCCGCAATGTAGACTTCACGTTCACCGTCCTCACCACGTCTTCCGTGAAATGAGCTGTCAGCTGCCCCGTCGGTCTGAAACAGTCTGGAAACAGGTTTAGGCCAACCATCACACTAAGGGTGTCAGACCTAGCGTGTGTGGCAGTGCATGAGCACCCAGCGCACAACAGCATGGTAAGTTGCATGTGCATGACGAACGACGCACCTAGGGTACAGAGGGTGTGAGGATCTAGCAGCATCAAACAGCCAGAGTTGCGCCAGCTGTCGCAACTGAGCGTGTGTGGCGTTAAACGAGTACCCGACGCACAGCACGGTCGAGTCTCGTCATCACGAACGACGCGTCCAGGATCACGCGCGTCATCCGCGCCTTGACCCTCCGCTGCTACGATCTGGCCGCCCGGCACAAGCCGACGGACATCCACGCTTCAGGGTCAAGGGCAAGCCAAAGCCGGCTGTGGGACCCCGCAACGTGGACTTCACGTTCACCGTCCTCACCACGTCTTCCGTGCCAACACATGGCAGAGACAGTAGAGCATTTGGCTAAACCTTTACCTTTTCATAGAGATGATCACCAATGAAAAGATGTTCCCTGTGCGATCAAAAAATCAAAAAAAATACAAGACTTGAAGACGAGGGAGAGAACCCATACTAGTCACGCCCCCGGGCGGCAAAAGGGCACCAGATGCCGACAGTTTGTTGAACGCTTACGTCCGCCACTAAACCTAGATTCACCTGTGTTTCGTGTGGGCTACAGCACATGTACCTCCTTTGATCTTTTTGCAGCTGGCAGCCTCCTCAAGTATTTCCTACACAGCAGGTGCTTATCTTCAAAGCTTCGAATTTACCCATTGAGTAGGCAACCACGAAGGGGGATGCAAAGCTCTTCTTTGAGGTGAAAACAGTCTGCAAACACACGCTCCCTTTCCACTTCTGCAGTCCGCGGGCTTTCCAGTCCGGGTTGCTCCGTAATTTCCTGCAGCCGTGTTGCTCCGTCCTTCGCTTTATCCTGAGAATTCCGAAGGCCTATCCATGGACGCAAGGACGCTCCTCGCCCTGCTTGTGGCAGGGAACCTAACCTCAACCAAGGCATCGAGCTGCAGCTGGACTTCAATGAGAATTCTACTTCGGCACCTTGCACTTGTCACTTTGAACCAAGAAAGGTAGAAAGAGGAGCACTGGCATTACTAGCGATGGGGTAAACCCCGCAGAGGCCTTTAGAGAGTGAGAGAAGATGGCTACTGCGAGGTCACGGGGGATGGCAGGCGGGCCTTACCCCGGCGAAAGCAAATTGATTTGCCCAAACAACCCAAGTACCCTGTGCGTTTAGGTGCCTCAAGGATTCCCTCGATGAATCGGAAGACCCCTGGCACTCCCCTCTGCTTGGGCTTAAAATGAGACATCTTGGCGTCACAAGGAGTGCAGCAAGAGAGTGCAAGCCTGATGCCAGTCAGAATGTGCAACCCTTGGATTTTCACCCCGCAAAAACATACGGACACGGCTGGCTATAGCCCATAACGAAAGCGTGCACCGAATACACAACCTCGTAACCATAATATTACAGCCCTTTCTTGCTCTAAGAGAACTCATTTAACAACGGTCACACGGAGACCCTAAACCCCCGGAATTTCAAGCGAACTTTAACTCTAAAAAAGGAGATTCAGGCACCTTGTCGTCCGGAGGCGTGTTGTCCACCCCGTGCAGATGTACCCAGCGCGCGTGCAGCCAAGGACATTTAGGAGCATCACCTGCTATTGGCTTGCTCTCCCGTGCGCGCGCAGTGCCCTTAAGAAGTAGCGCACGTCTCGGGTAAGCAGCAAGCCGCCGATGCCAAAAGACACCCCCACCCTACAACGACACGCCCACCTATTTAAGGGTCGAGATCTCGTTCGTTAACGGGATCAACCTGACAAGTCGCTCCACCTACCAAGAGCGGCCATGCACCACCACACAATTCATCGAGAAAGAGCTCTCAATCTGTCAATCCTTGAGATCGTCCTGAGGAGGCATTGGCCCTGCCAAATTGGGTGTGTGCAACATCCAGGGTTGCTTCTCCTGCTACCGACCATGAACTTGGAACGATCGACCCCGGAAACAGCAAGACGGGCAGCCAACTTTCATTCTGCGTGTCTCGTGATAATCGTGCGTGGTCCACGTCGTGGATGAGTGCAGATCTTGGTTGTAGTAGCGAATATTCAATGTAGAACATTGAAGGCCGAAGTGGAGAAGGTTTCCGTGTCAACAGCAATTGGACATGGGTCAGTCGGTCCTAAGGCAAGGTGTAATTGCTCGCCTCAAAGCTGCCACTGACGAGCTTGCTCGGACGTGCAGGAGGAGGCCACTCCGCGGACCGGAAAAGGGATTGCCACCCGGCCAACCAATAGACTCCCGGAGAGCGTTCGTTTTGCCTTGGAATTTCCCACGATGGCTCGCGATGCTCCCCCGATATCTTTCCGCCTGGACCTGGGTAGAAAAGGGGATGAAACCGCAATCCGTGGTTTCCGGTGCCGTTGTTTTCTTCGAGGAAGA
This sequence comes from Diplonema papillatum, assembly GCA_030068145.1. NCBI lineage: Eukaryota > Euglenozoa > Diplonemea > Diplonemida > Diplonemidae > Diplonema > Diplonema papillatum. The sequence continues at coordinate 48,619 of JAPJBO010000222.1, read as the reverse complement.
TGCCCAACGCTGGGCAGCCGTGCATTGGGTCCAAGGCTCTCCCGAGTACGAGGAGAAACCTTTCGGACCCTGACCCATGTGAAACAAGCTGCGGTTACCTTGGGACAAAGTTGCCGAGGTGTGTCAGCTCCGAGCCACCGAAACTAAAGCGCTGACCAAACCACCCCCCACAAACGGTCAATATCTGCAAACCCCTGGAACCTCTGAACTAATACCCTGGGCGGGCGTCTTTTGGGCCTTTCAGAAAGGGCAACGGTACTAGTGATGGAACACATCGTATCCGAGGTGGAATCTCTAGTTTCTTCCGAAAACGAGATTTCCCTGTGTGCCCAGACCGTTTCCGCGAAGTGCCGAAGATTCCCAACTACGGCTCCCTAACTACGGCTCCCTAACTCCCTCGATGTTTACCGTCAACACTTGAAGTTGTTCTTCCTATTCTGCCAGCGTGCAGTGCCAGTCTCGTCAGCTCTCACTGGAGTCGTCACGTTGACACGTCTTCCATTCCCAACATTTTGTTCTCAGCAGCGTATTGAGAAACAACTCACCTGCGGGAGAGATCGACCACACTCAGCAAGCAGGTGCCGGGGGTAGAGGAACTGAAAACGTATGGCTGCCATCGATGATATTGATGCAAGCATCACAAGCCTGGCGACGGGTCTCATCCTTGCAAGTTATCAAGGACACGTAGACGTCGTCAAGCGACTACTGCAGACAAGCGGAGCACATGTAGCCGTCGACTCAGTTAACGACATGGGAAACACTGCGCTGGTGTTAGCAAGTGGAGAAGGACACGTGACCGTCGTTAAAGAACTGTTATCAAGCGGTGCCAACGTGAATGCTGCCGACATTGACGGCGACACTGCGCTCTTTGCGGCCAGTCGGTATGGTCACGAAAGCGTTGTGAAAGAGCTGTTGTCAGCCGGTGCCAACGCAAACGCTGCAGCCGACGACGGCGACACTGCGCTCTTTGCGGCCAGTAGGTATGGGCACGAAAGCGTCGTGAAAGAGTTGTTATCGGCCGGTGCCAACGTGAACGCTGCATGCAACAACGGGATCACTGCACTCATCTTCGGCAGTGCATCTGGCGACGAAAGAGTCGTGAAAGATTTGTTGTCAGCCGGAGCCCTCGTGAATGCAGCAGACAACTACGGGACCACTGCACTCATCACTGCCAGCGCATTCGGTCACGAAAGCGTCGTGAAAGAACTGCTGGCGGCCGGCGCCAACGTGTATGCTGCCGACAATACTGGTGCCACTGCACTCACTAAGTCCCGCGCGAACGGCTACGAAAGTGTTGAGAGAGTGCTGTTGGCGTCAGTGCGTTGCTCAGGGTAGTCGAAGGCCTGACAATCACACTAATGCAACAAATTTACTGCTGTTGGCGGCTGGTGCGGACCCACTCGTAGAGCGCCCCCGCGGCGGCGCAACAAACGCGTTCCATCTGCTGTAACGTAGACGCGGGAGTGTGCACAACGCGTTGGTCCCCGTCCGCGTGCGCAAACACGGCTACTGGCAACACGCGCATAATGCGCTGCTCAGGGTAGTTGAAAGCCTGTCAGCAGTACCGAGGGACGATAGCACGAATGCAACCCGTTCCTGGCAACACGAAGGCTGCGGGCAACGACGGCGACGCTGCTGGCTCTTGACGAATCGGCATCCCTCTTCTTGAATCGCGAACGATCCCTTCCGTGGAATGTGAACACCGCCATTTGAGATTATCGAGGCGAGGTCATGCCAGATTAGTTAGCTATGTCACTAGAGCGGAATGCAGCTCCGATTTGGAATGTGATTGACTCACTCTCGTGAGGACCGTTGGTATGATATGCCGGCGAAAGCGTCGTGCCCAGCGGCACCACTCTGCAGCGAGTTTGCGAGCCGGCATTCGATATTGTGGGTTCCTTTTAGCATTAGCAATCTTGGTCGGGGTACCCTTCATTGCTGTATTGCGCGGGCTAAAAGACGTACCCGTCTATAGACGGCGTGTTTCGTACACGGCCGGATAAGGGAATTACCTGTGCGGTCAAAGTGTCGAAGAACTGTGGAGCGATGCGCAAGGTAAAGGGGGGGGGGGGTCGAATAATGACACCTGTGTTATTATTCGATTTGTCGAATACTAAAAAAAGTTCCGGGAAGCCGAACGGTAGCAGGACCAGATAGTTGTAGTGTTATAAGACAACCAGACGTGTGTCAAATAACTGTTATTATTCGACCCCCCCCCCCCCCCCCCCCCCCCCCCCCCTTTACCTACCACGAGCTTATCCACCCACACACCCAACTTTTTCCCCTTTCTTCTAAATTCTTTTTTTTTTTTTTTCCCCCGCTGATGACTAACGGACCGTCGGACCCGTCCCAACGGGGATACTTATGGAAGTTACAATGAAGGCTTAGACCGGTACGGGCTACATGGCAACTCCTGCTCAACATGTAGAACGTGGGGAGCCCTTGGTCACATTCAATACGGGTGTGATCGTGGTGTCGGTCGCAACAGTCGTTTGTAGCCAAAGAGAGAGATAGAGAGAAAAAGAGCGCCAGAGAGAAAAGAAAAGATAACGTTATCTTCCGGAAAAGAAGGGTTACGCGAACCCCCGAAAAAAAAAAAAAAAAAAAAAAAAATAACAAAAAAACAAAAAAATACAAACCGACGAAGACCCCAAAAACCTTTTTCAACCTCTCCAATTCCCTTCAAGCTAGACCATTATACAACGGCCCCCCCCCTTTAGTCGACGACCGCGTTCCGGAAAAGTCTTCGGTCGGCGAAGTCGTGCCACCGACGACCGAGGCCGCATGGCTGCACACCACACAAGCCACCAAGGCCGCACGGCTTAGTGTGTCCGCACAGCCAAGTGCAGTAGTGGCGCTACTTTCTTTTGTTGTATAAGCACCTGCTTTGTAGGAAATACTTGAGGAGGCTGCCAGCTGCAAAAGATCAAAGGAGGTAAATGAGCTGTAGCCCACACGAAACACAGGTGAATCTGGGTTTAGTGGCGGGCGTAAGCGTTCAACAAAAAAGACCCATTTCGTAGTTGTATTGTCTCTCCCCCTCTAGCCTCCTTCGAAGTAAGCACAAGGCAGCTCCTCGAGCATTTCCCGCCGCACATAAAGGTTCCTTCCCCCTCGAACTGCACGCGTCCACACGTGGACCACGTATTTTCTTTGAGACCGAAAAGCGGAGCGTACGCCCTGCTTCTCGTAGATCGCAGAACTGAGAAGGCCACAAGGTCGAATGACCCCGGCGTGATCCCGAAAGATATTGCTTCACCCCTCGCTTCCTCACACCGACGATCGTGGCAAAGAAAAACCACCAGAATCCCTGCCTGCATTTCTGCCGTTCTACCTTCGATTCTCAGCTCTGCCTGACTCACTGCATTTCTACCTTCGATGTGGTACCTAGCGCAGGTTGCATCTCGTGACGGGGAAGAGAGCAGCAGATGAAGCCAGTATACGAGGATATCTCAGTTGAAGGCATGCAAGTGCTGCAGGAAACAGTGTTGACCCTCGTCCGTGGACGTGCCTGCACCAGGGGGACCTGGTTGCCAAACGAGGCTTTGTTGCCGGTGGCACGACTTGCAACCAACTGTCTTTGTTCGTTGTGTACAGACACTTCTTGGACGCAAAAAGCTTTGTTGCACCCAAGAAACGCTATTGGTTTGGACCGACCGGGAAGTCATTTCGGCACCCACGGCACTCCCGGAACGAGAAATCAAAGAGTATGGGTTCAGGGGGGAGTACATTCGCAAGGCTGAAACTTTAAGGAATTGACGGAATGACACCACCAGGCGTGGAGTATGCGGCTTAATATGACTCGACGCGGGGGATCTTACTAAGTCAGGACGATCTCAAGGATTGACAGATGGAGAGCTCTTTCTCGATGAGTTGAGTGGTGGTGCACGGCAGCTCCTGATAGGTGGATTGATTTGTCCCGGTGACAGCATGCTTTACCTTGCCAACATACTATACCTTGAAGGAACCTTTACGACTACGGTCCCCCCGGAGACTATAAAACCCCGGATCCCTAAGCGAACTTGCACTCTAAAAGGTTCCTGCAGCACAGGTTACCTCCAGCAAAAGAGTTTCTGCACAGATTGCCTCCCAGCAAAATCTTTAACTCTAAAAAGGTCCCTGCACAGGTTACCTATAGCAAAGAAAAAAGGTGCCCCCCTGGCTCGTTCGCAGGCGAGCAGGGACGGTGGTGCGGCACCACCGAATCCTCTCCGGGTGGGGCTAGGGAGGGGAACGGATGATGCAGCGGCTGCTGCGGGGCGCCGCCGACGGGCGCGCCGCGGCGGGGCCGTGGCGGCAGAGCCGGCTCCACCGGCGGGTGGCGGCGGCGAAGGCGCGGCAGCCTGGCGAGGGGCGTGCTGCGAGCGTCGCCGGCGGGTCGGCGCTCCGCGGCCGCTTCGCGGGTTGCTCCGCGCCCGGCGTCCGCGTGGCCTCGGCCGCGATGCACGGCGGGAACCCGCTGGTCATCCACATTCCCATCCCGCTGCTGCGCCGACCCGAAGCCCCGACCCAGTACACGGACCTGATGGCAAAGCTGCACAGGGAGCGTGTCCCCGCCGCCGAGCACCGCTCCCACTACGACGCCGCGGGCCTTCCCCTAAGCGATCGCCAGCTGCAGCTCCTGGCGGCGGCCCCGCACGATATCGCTCCAGAACCCGTGGAAGCGTTCTCAACCGCCCTCTACCCCGTCTTGCGCCGGCACGGCTTGAACACCTCCCTCCAGAGCTGCCTCCCGCTCGTCGTGCACCCACCCTTCCCAGTCGAGGTATGTCTTTTTTTTCTGTTCTCAAGCTTTGCTTGTCGAAAAGCGTGGTATGGCAGCGTACTGTGCTAATAAACCGCGTAACCCAACTCCGACCAACGGACATGTAGTATTTGTATTGTCCGGGTTCATCTGAAATCTTCTGCAGGCGCGCTCAGGAGGCGCCGAAAAGTTCCCAAGAACATGGAGTTCATTTTCGACATTCTCGGATGTCAAAATTTTTTCAGCAACACTGAACAGTGTCGCAAGGTTGGGGAAACCCCCAGGAAAATCGGCTTTTTTAAGGGAAAAATTCGCTTATATCCAAAAGTCAAATTTTCGTTTCGCTTATATCCAAAAGGCCAAATTTCGTTTCGCTTATATCCAATGGGCCAATTTTGTTTCGCTCATATCGGGGGTATAGGACCCATACCCCCCCAGGAACCATGTTTTCGGGCCGATTTTGGGGTCCAATGCCCTCGGAGAACCTTTTTCTGAGCGCAAAACTCAGTTGTTGTGGACTTTGAGGCCCCCAGGTAGGGTTACCACTGTACACTGGCTACGGCGGCAGCACCCACCCAGAACAGGAACTTAACTCTGTTCTCAGAATGCGTGACTCGTAAATGCGTTTCGTTCGAAGAATTGGCTCAAAAATTTGCAAGGCAAGACGCACACGAAGTACGATAGGTCACAGGGCTCCATGCGGAGACACTTTAGAGCGACGAGAGCCTTTCTGATGAAAGCTGCAGGAGTTGACCCGATTGCGCCCGGGGTCTCTGTACAGAGGGCGACCGACAAAGGTGACCCATGAGGCAGCAGGCATTCGACGATCTCGTGGAGGCAACCACCGACGTCGTGGGTCACGGAAAAGCTGTCGTGCACAAGACGTTCGTCGCACAAATCCTTCTAGCACAGGCTGGTGGACGAAGAAGGCCAACTAACGGCAAAGGTGTCGTACACCACGTACCGCCAGCTACGTGGTGCCCGGTTCGAACACCTGGCCGGACGTGTGCGACACCTGCAGAAGGGAACACGATTAACCATCGCCTTCGTGAGGTTACCAGCAGCAAACTCACTTCTTTCGATCCGACAAGCCGATTTCTGCCAATAAAAGTTGCCAATACTGCCAGAAGAACCTGGGGTCAGCTTTTTTAACAACCAGGGGCCTCGCCTCCTTGATGATTGATTTGCGTTGGACGACAGGTGACTCGATCCAACTTGGGGAACTGTTTTAGCTGGTGTACAGTGGGTTTCACACTGGATTTGCGGGTGTCACACTGGATTCCGCACTGGATTTTTGGGTGTCAGTGGATTTCACGCTGGATTTGCGGGTGTGGCACACTGGATCTAGCAGGTGTGCCCACGCCCGACACTTTGGCCGCACAGTTAACACCCCCACACGATGCTGGAGTGCACCGTGCGGGGCCTCGAAACCCACAGAAACAGAGTTTTGCGCTCAGAAAAAGGCTCTCCGTGGGCATTTGGCCCCAAAACCGGCCCGAAGAAATGGTTTCTGGGGGGATATGGGTCCCATACCCCACATGCCCAGTATCTTACTATGCCATAAAACATCTGCCCAAACCCCCCCCCCCCCCCCCCCTTTTGGCATCGTACCATATCCAAAAAGCCAAATTTCGTTTCGCTCATATCCAATGAGCCAGATTTCGTTTCGCTTATATCCAAACTTGGATATAAGCGAAACGAAAATTTGACTTTTGGATATAAGCGAATTTTGCCCCTTTTTTAAAACTTCCTTCAAACATAGATGGCCATGGTTGTATATATCAGTCATCGTCATGGCGACCGTTCAAGTAAGGAAAAGACCAAGAAGGTCAACCCCGGGTCATTTTCTTTGGTCCGAGGGCGTTTCCGAACTGTTTTGAATCCGATCTTTTCATTCCGACCCTCGGTGGGCTCCGAAGCTCGATATCTGGCAAGCTAGGTCCCATAATTTAGGTTTTGCGAAAAAAAGTTTTTGTTTTCAAGCACGCACTAAGCTGAACTTTCACAAGCATACAAAAGGTCGAAAGACACCAATCTGTACGTCCATTCGGGATCGTCGGAAACACAAAAAACGCTTATATTCATGTTTTGCCATCGAGGGGGGGTCGCCAGCTTTTTGGTAGCACAGTGCTCAGGCATGCTCCGGATTAAAAACACGATTGGCCAAATGAGAGGCGGGGATGGTGGGTGTATGGACTGCCACAGCTTTCCCCTGTGTCACCGTACTATACGGCTACTGGGGGGGGTGGCTAATTACTATTGAACCGTATAATACAATTGAACCGTACAATACAATTGAATTGTAATGTTACTGTACGGTTGACACTTTCGCACTGCACTTGAGTGTGAGCCAGACAGTGAGGCGGTTTCAGGGCCGTTTTCGTTTCGGCCTTTTTTTGGAAAAGTCATGTAAGATCTCCAGAGCGGAGAAGAAAGAGGTTTTGGTGTGCATCCGAACCCGGGTCTTCCTAAGGGTTTGAGCATGATCATATTGAATGTCGCTGATGCCGTTGCTCGTGCCAAAGTCTTCGAGCTGGCTGTGTGCGGGGATCATGAAGCACAAACGTGGCAATGGGCCGTGTGGCGGTGGCACCGGAGCTGCTGAGCCAGCTCCGGAGTTGAGCTTCGGAGCCAGCCGGAGACACTGCCAATCGTGACCGTGGCCCGGCATGGGGGCGACGGGACATCTTGTTGACCCCAGATTCATCGGTGGGGGTGATGCCCGTCTGCCGCCAGCGCTCTCTGTCAAAAAGAGCAGTAATTTCGTCGGACTGCACCAGTTAGGGTGTACACTCTCGTGCCAAGAGTCTTGGCAGGAGGTTTGCCAGGTGTTGGTGGAGACACCCACGGCATGCACCAGTTGGGTATTTCCGACCCGGTCACACGAGAAATCAGGGCTCGTAGTCCGAACTGCGGGCTCGAACCTTTCACACTTGTTTTGTTGAGGTTTTCCCTTCAGTTTTTGCTCGGAGTTGCATTGTACTCACACTGTGTCATTTAGTCACGACAACGTGTTTCTAACAGGCAAGCTGCACTTCAATTGTAACACACTAGTGGTTTGCGGGCTGCATATGGTCCTGCCCCCAGCAGTGATTTATATAGGGGTCTGGGGCTCGGGGCCACCCCGAGCGCGATTTTCTTTTTCGAATTAATTTTGGGCTTGGAGTTGGGGTAGGGCCGGGTCACTACCAACTGGGATCAGCGGCAAGGGGTGAGCCAAGGCAGGGAAGGGATAAAGGGGGGAGCCGAGACAGGAGGGCCAAGGAGCGAAGCCATGGCGAAGCCACGGGAGCAGGAAGAGTGAAAAGGGGACGGGGGAAGAGGAGAGAGGAGGGCCAGGGGCGGGTGTGGTGGCGAGACGTTGACTACCAAGTCTAATTAAATTTGGATCCGACGTTAGACGTTGGCTAGCAATTCTAATTAAATTTGGGATCCGAAATTGGACGTTGACTACCAATTCTAATTAAATTTGGGATTTGGCACCAGACGTTGACTACCGATTCTAATTATGGATCCGACATTTTAAACGTTGACTACCAATTCTAATTGAATTTTGGATTGGCATCAGACGTTGGCTACCAATTCTACGTAAATTTGGGATTTGGCATCAGACGTTGCCTACCGATTCTAATTAAATTTGGATTCAATACTAGAAGTTGACTGGCGCGCGAATTCTTCGCTGTACCGTACCGTGCGCTGGGGGGACGCTGCCCCCCAGACCCCCTCTCTCTTACAAATTAGGGGTATTTCCCTTCGAGCCATCAAAACAAATTTAATTCCCTAACAGCCAGCAAAACAAATTTAATTCCCTAACAGCCAGCGAAAACAATTGCATTCCCTTACAGCCAGCAAAACAAATTTAATTCCCTTACAGCCAGCAGCAAAACAAGTTTAATTCCCTCATAGCACTTGACCAGAACAGTCCACCAGCCTGGACAGCTAGTCCCACCAGTCTGGACGCCTGGACAGGATGACCAGTTCTACCAGCCTGAGTGGGAAAACATTGGTTGCCCACAGAGCAGGACCTGTCCTGCTGTAGGAAGGAGTGGGGATGAAAGGACAAGATTGTTAAAAGTCACACGAATCACAGGAGGTAGAACATGATTCATGGCATTAAGTTTGAAAGTACGAATCATAGGACGTGGAACATGATTCGTAGGACCGCTGAGCACAAAGTTACCTACTTTTCAAAACACCGCAACGGAGCAGGCGCCCGGCAGGCAATAGGCTCGGTCAGGACTGATCCCTCACACCGAAGTGATCACGGGTTGCCTTGTGAGCGTAGATGCGCGGGCTGAACTCAGGCTGCATGAGTGGTAGGACCGCTGAGCACAAAGTTACCTAGTTTTCAAAACACCGCAACGGAGCAGGCGCCCGGCAGGCAATAGGCTCGGTCAGGACTGATCCCTCACAACGAAGTGATCACGGGTTGCCTTGTGAGCGTAGATGCGCGGGGCTGAACTCAGGCTGCATGAGTGGGGTTTGTCAGGTAACAATGGCCCTCCACACCGGATCTCACGAGTAAGCTTCGTTTCCAAAAGTCGTGATCAAGTCTGTATACCCACAGAAGGCGCGAACTTAACGCAAGGACCCTTCAGACGTGGAACGCATAGGTCAGAAAAGCAAACACCGCAACGGAGCAGGCGCCCGGCAGGCATTAGGCTCGGTCAGGACTGATCCCTCACACCGAAGTGATCATGGGTTGCCTTGTGAGCGCTAGGTGCGCGGGGCTGAACTCAGGCTGCATAGTGGGTTTGCTGTACTGCCGTAGCATCGATCAGCGAGTAAACGTATCCATCCCTGGCCGTGGCGCTCGATGGCTTCGGTAAACCGCATCGCGTATACAGACGAGACTTGACTCCGTACTTAGAGAGCGAATTCTGTTGATCGTAGTGCAGATGGCTTTACGCAGGATGATGCAATATTACCCCCCCCCTTCCCGCTTTGTCCTCCCAAAAAAAAGGGGATACCTGCCAGGATGCATGCCTTTGACCAATGCCTCCAGATTTTGCTCATAATTTGCGAAGTGCATTTCCCTGACAACAGTTGAGGAAAACAATTTCCGACAGGAGTCGCCGTTGACAGGGACTGGTCCCCTAAAGCACTGATCACTCCCCAGGAGCAATCAGTATCTTACTTCATCAATTCCAGCACCATAATCAAACTCACGTATAATCAAGGCGCTTCCTTTTGATTCAGAAAGGATTCATGTCCGCGCGAACCCCCTACGGCACTTTAAAATGTTGGGACAGCCCTATTCCTATTGCATGTTCGCGTGTTTCACAATAACCCGGTCGGTTCCTCCATCTGTACGGGCTTGCTTTGCCCGCATGTGTATCCGTGTGCTTATCCCTTCCCTCCATCCCTTTGCTCAGTTCGTGAGCCATGATTGTTTCGTAAAAAATGGCCAACACTTGGCCAAAGTCTAAACCCGGCAACAGAGGCCAAAATAGGCCAAACTATGGGCAAATCGGCCAATATGGCAAAAAATGGCCAAAATCTGGAAAATTTGCCAAAATGGGTCAAAATAGGCCTACATCCGGAAAATGTGAAAATTCCAAAAAAAGTGCTGTCGCTGACGTCGGCCATGGCACCAGCTCCTTCAGCTCACAGAAGCCTTCATAGGCTGTCAAAGCCGAGCGGCGAGCGGAGCATGTGGAAACAGCATGCATTCCATTCCGTATCGCATCCCGCGCTTCCTCCGTCGAAAAGACCGCCATCCTCTCGAGAAGGCTCCCTTCCGCGACTCCGCCTCGCTTCGCGACTCCTCTCTCGGTACATGACTTCACCTTCCTCCCCATTCCTGATGAATGCTCCGGGCGGGCGGGGGGGAAAAATTCTCGCTTTTGCTGCGAGGGAGTTGAGCTGTTGCTCTCGTCCGGTGTCCTTTGACGTCGCCGAGAGTTATCAGATAATTAATCTTCTTTCAATTCCATCCTGAGGGTTCTCATTGAAATGTCAATTAATTTTCTCTCAACTCCCTCAGGCAGAAAGAGGCGGTTGCCATAGTATCCCACTATCACTCGACGTTAGCTACCTTACTACGCGTTGGGAAGTCGACGGCCCGGGTAAGCCGCTGGCCTGGAAAGCTAGCAGGCCTGCTCGGCTCGCTAGCCTTGTCTCTTTCCAGGTGGAGCCGCGCTTGAGCGGGGCAGGTGCCGAGCGGCGTTCCCATCGCTGACCCGGGCCTCGTTCCCATCGCCGTCCGAGAGGCCCGCTCTTCCACCACACGTGAAGGGTCAACGTGAAAGGGGTCCGTCCTGATCTGCAGAGAAAAGGAGAAATGACGAAGAAACGGACACTCCTGAAGTCCCGAGACAGCGAAGTTCGGCCAGCACCTAGCGTCTGTTACTTCCTGCGCTCCCCTTACCTCCTTTCTGCATGCCTTTGCCGTGCCCTGTGTGGTTTTCATTGACTCGTTCACTTCGCCACGCGCTGCATCAGACTGGGAGCCCTTCGTTGCAGAAGTCAGAAGCGTCTTACTCGTACCCTTCGCGCGCCTTCCGCCCCGTCGAGAGTCAACGGTCGCCTCCTGCTCGGAGGGTCCGCCGGGTTGAGCTTGCTCGGAACCCTCTCGAACCACAACTCAATCCGTCTCTGCGCGGCCAAAAACCACAGACGATGTATGCGAGGGTTCATCGCTTCCATTCTAGACGCACCTTTCACCATGCTGCCTTGGACCGTCGTGCTGTCAACGACAACGAGTACCTGGCAGCCCTCCAGCCGTTGTGCCCAAGCCCACAGAGCCATCTCAACAGCCTCGGCTTCTAGCAAAGCTATGTTCGGGCCCTCATCGTGCACTTCCTCCTGAAAGAACTCCTGCGCGACGCCTTTCTCGTCGCAGAGGATCCCCGCGAGGCCGATCTCGCTCGCGTCCGTGTAGATGATGTACCTCACTGGAGGCCTCTGCCGAGCTCCAACGGTCCGTGAGAAGCACATCTCCGGGTTCTTGAGCAGGGACGCCCACCATTCGAGGGCGTCTCTGAGGTTACCGTTGAGCGTGGACCACGCCTCCTTCGCGCCCGCTCTCCGGTAGAGGGCGCTCAGCATGGCTCTCCCGCACCTCCCAAAAAGGGCGCTAGATGCAAACAAAAGCTTCCCTACCAGGCTCTCCGCTTCGCCGGTCGACATCCTGTTGTCTCGGAGGTGCCGTCCTACACTCCAGCTCAGCTTCTCCTTCCGCGGACCACTCAAAGAGAACTCGACTCCTCCCCTAGTCACTCTTGTCACTAAACCGAGGAAAGTTACCACTTGACCATCCTCCACCTTGTCTTCTTTGAACCTCGTTCGCAAGATCTCGCCGAGGAATACGCACAGGTCGTCCTTCAGATACCGATCCTCTCCGTCACCAGGGGTAATGAAATCGTCAAAGTATGCTACTAACGGAATCCACAGGATCCTCCTAACCAGCTTACATAGGACCGTCGCCAACGCATTGTAATGCGGCACCGACGCTTTCTCACCGAAGGTCAACTTATCCATCACAAAATATCGCAGCATCCCTTGGGGGTCTTTGGCGACAATAATCCTCGTTACCTCGTCATTGCAGGCCTTGACCTGTCGGTACGCATCTTTGTGATCCAGTTTGACACACTTAAAATGACGCCGGCCTGCAGCCCCTACCATCCACACAAACAGCCTGGCCACCTCCGCGAACTTGTCAATCGTGTGTAGCGACACCTTCGTCTCGACGGCAACAGCTTCGTTGATCCCCGCTCTCTTCCCGTCGTCACAGCCTCTGGTCTTGTAGACCCACCCGCTCTGGTCCTGTTTCAGCTGCTGTATCACAAATCTCCTGAAGAACACCGCATTCCTTGGCAGCTGCGACTGGGCCACCTCGTGTGCGTGCCCTTCCAAAACGTCCTTCTCTACGGATCTCCAAACAGCCTCTCTCTCCTGTTGCCCGTCCTGGTCGATGGCTCTCACAGCCCTCCTGTGCACAGCATCTTGCTCCCGCAGCAGCTCCTCCACGGATATCTCTGGAACACTCTCCTCTCTTGAGGGCCAGTACTCAGGATATCCTATCACTCCCGTCATGGGGCAGCCTTCTCTCAGGTTCCGAATAAGCTGTGGTACTCCCTCTGCTTCTGCGCAAACTCCAGTCTCCCGCATCATCTCCAGGAGCAAGTCCGTGAAGACGCCTTCGGATTCCCGGTGGGAAAGGGCCGCGCCCTTTCTCCTCCAGAGCTCGATCGCGGCCTTCCTTCCTCGTTGTAACTCCGCCCTCGTCAACACCGCCGCCCTCTCGATCGCCTCGCGGATATCTGGTTCCACCTTCCACTTTTGCGCTCCAAAGATCACCGGTAGCGCCTCAACCGCCTTGTGCACGTGATCACTCTCATTCACTGCCCCCGCTATCGTTTCATACAGGCCTCTCTGCTTACCGCACTCCGGGCTCCCAGCTGACTTCAGCGCATTGACTGCAGGCAACTCACGCACCCCCCCCTCTGTGGCTTGCATACCTTTGCCTCCTACCTTCAATGTGGTCTTCGGTAATGGGGGCAGAGGCGCCTCCGACTGAGGCTCCTCCGTCCGTCGCGTCTTCGCAGCCGGCGCCTCGGTTCCTGGAGCGAACTGGCGCTTGAGGCTGATCTGGTCTAACACTTCTCTGTCGAGGCTGACCAGCATGCGCCATGCGTCCTCATCAGTCGTCGTCAATGACAGCCTGCGCCTCAGCTTTGCGTCATACTCCACCGCTACAGCCTGGCTCACCCGCGATGCGAGCTCTTCCAGCACCGCCGAGTAGCTCAGCGCCGCCCCCAGTGTCCTGCTCCCGTGGTTCACTGAGTGCACGCCCGTCGTCTCCTGGGCGAAGCAGCCCGTTACCCCCCAGCAAACAATCAGCCTCTGCAGCGCTGCAAGCTGCATGTTGAACGGGAGCCGCACCCCGTTCTCCTTCTGCGCGGTTCTCATCAGGGACGTGCTGATCGCCCGGTCGACCGCTCCGTCCGCAGAGTTCTCGAGTTCCCGGCCGACGCTCTCCCAGAAGAGCTCCTTGTCCCCTCTGTCTAGAGTGGAGCTGCCGTTCTCCGGGTCCTTCCAGTCCCTATCTCTTGGGACCCAAGGCGCGCGTTTTAAGTCGACCAGGGGAAAGCTCCTCTCCTCCTGCTCTTGCTTGCACCTGACGGTGTCCACCATCTCCTGCGTCGGCTTCAACATCCCGTACACCGCCGTCAGCTCCATCTTGGGCCAAGCCTCCTCCACCAGAACTCGCCGAACCGGAAGTTTCCTGCTGCTGGAGAGCTTTCTCTCGGCGTCCCTCTTCTGCACCTCGAACCTCTCGACCAGCTTCCTAATCTTGAGGCAGACCGAGATCTCCTTCGGCTTCAGGCCTTCGTGGCGCATGTCCGCCGCAGCCTCGTACACTGAAACGAACTCGGTGACGCTCAGGCACGCAACTTTCACGAGAGTCCGAAGAAGTACCCTGAAGCCCTCCCGACAGAAGAAGGCGTCGGACCCGGTCGCTCTCCCCGCAGTCACCACCTCGTAGAACACTGTCGTCATCAGCTGGCGCCTCTGCTCCGCAGACAAGTTATCTGCCGGCGCTAGCGGCTGCGCCGGATCCAAGCCAAGGTTGTCGTACGCCTGTCTCATGTCGGAGGCGACTCCTAGGGCTCCATCCGCCGGCAGAAGCCTTTTCCGCCATTGATCTTCCGTTATCGACTCCATTCTTCCTTCGTAGTTAGTTCCTTCACTCCTGCTCGAGGTGGTGGCACTTGAATACAGATGCATGCCGGCTAGCGGGCCAGCTCGTTCTACTCAAGACCCTCCCGCACATGACTGCTACAGCTCCTGCGCTGGGCATGCACTCGAGCCTGATTCCAGACGCTCGGCTGCCGACCATTCCCATGCCTGGTTCCAGACGCATGACGGCCAGCGGCCAGCGGGCCAGCGTGCGCGGGCCTGATTCCAGACGCCCGGCACCTCCTCCCGCACATGCCTGATTCCAGCACATGGCGTTCGGAGCGTTGACCCGTACTCGAGCCTGATTCCAGACGCTCGGTACTGCTGACCAATGACACGCCTGATTCCAGACGCATGACGGCCAGCGGGCCAACGTGCGCGGGCCTGATTTCAGACGCCCGGCACCTCCTCCCGCACATGCCTGATTCCAGCACATGGCGTTCGGAGCGTTGACCCGTACTCGAGCCTGATTCCAGACGCTCGGTACTGCTGACCAATGCCATGCCTGATTCCAGACGCATGACGGCCAGCGGGCCAACGTGCGCGGGCCTGATTTCAGACGCCCGGCACCTCCTCCCGCGCATGCCTGATTCCAGCACATGGCGATCGGAGCGTTGACCCGTACTCGAGCCTGATTCCAGACGCTCGGTACTGCTGACCAATGCCATGCCTGATTCCAGACGCATGACGGCCAGCGGGCCAACGTGCGCGGGCCTGATTTCAGACGCCCGGCACCTCCTCCCGCGCATGCCTGATTCCAGCACATGGCGATCGGAGCGTTGACCCGTACTCGAGCCTGATTCCAGACGCTCGGTACTGCTGACCAATGCCATGCCTGATTCCAGACGCATGACGGCCAGCGGGCCAACGTGCGCGGGCCTGATTTCAGACGCCCGGCACCTCCTCCCGCGCATGCCTGATTCCAGCACATGGCGATCGGAGCGTTGACCCGTACTCGAGCCTGATTCCAGACGCTCGGTACTGCTGACCAATGTCATGCCTGATTCCAGACGCATGACGGCCAGCGGGCCAACGTGCGCGGGCCTGATTCCAGACGCCCGGCACCTCTTCTCATCTGCCTTCCTGCGTTCACGTCTTCCCTATCTGTCCCGTGCCACATCCAGGACAAAAAATTCTCGCTTTTGCTGCGAGGGAGTTGAGCTGTTGCTCTCGTCCGGTGTCCTTTGACGTCGCCGAGAGTTATCAGATAATTAATCTTCTTTCAATTCCATCCTGAGGGTTCTCATTGAAATGTCAATTAAATTTGTTCTGATGGCTCGAAGGGAATTAAATTTGTTTTGCTGGCTCGAAGGGAAATAAATTTGTTTTGCTGGCTCGAAGGGAAAAAGATTTGTTTTTGCTGGCTCGAAGGGAATAGATTTTGTTTTGCTGGCTCGAAGGGGAATTAAATTTGTTTTTGCTGGCTGTTAGGGAATTTCAATTGTACCTGCTGGCTATAAGGTAAATTGCTCTACAAATTAACTTAACCATTTTGTCTGATTCTTATTACCAACACTGAGGTTGGGTTGGGTTGGGTTGGGCTGGGTTGGCATGGTAGTGCTTCCCTGTTGACTACCAATTCTAATTAGTTTCGGGTCCCCCACAGGACCCCGAGGGTGAAAAGAACTTTTCTACAGACGAGGAAAAGCTATATAAATCCCTGGCCCCCCAGTAACACAAAAGAAAACTTCCTTTCTCTAAACTGAAGCACGTCACCAAAACTCCTTGCCAAACAAACAAAGGTCGCAAGACACCAAACTGATCGTCCTTCGGGATCAACGGTAACACAAAAACGCGCGCAGGAGTTCACGTGGCGGGCGCGCAAGTATGGGATAAAGGTCTACAACGATGTGGTGGCGCGGTACAAAGTCAAGCTGGTGGGGAAGGTGTGCTTCAAGCGCACGAGCAACTGGTCGCTGAGGCCGCCGGCCGTCGGCCTCCCGGACGGGAGGCTGCTCGTGCTCCTGCGGGACTATCGGTTTTCGACGGTGACGACGTCGCTGCTTTCGAAGATCGACGACCTCGGCGTTTGCGTGGACCTGTCGCAGCTGCGCGCTGCGTTGCGGGCGTCGCAGAAGAACTTGAAGTTCCAGCTCCGGACGCAGCGGACGGCGGGGTTCCTGCAGTGGCTGTTCGCGGC
Organism: Diplonema papillatum; assembly: GCA_030068145.1. Classification (NCBI taxonomy): domain Eukaryota; phylum Euglenozoa; class Diplonemea; order Diplonemida; family Diplonemidae; genus Diplonema; species Diplonema papillatum. Next base: position 32,051 of record JAPJBO010000222.1, on the reverse strand, counting down.
CGAGACGTTCGCGGACCTCCCCCCCGGCGAGCGTGCGCCGATGGCCATGGGGAAGCACCAGGACAAGCTCCTCGCCTGCCTCCGTTCGTTCGAGCCCTCAATAGCCATCGCGAAGAAGGCCGAGCACAAGGGCCACGGCGCCCTCTACGTGCAGTGCCTCGTCGAGCGCCTCTCCCGCGCGATGCGCGACCTGCCGTACGCCACCGGTGCGGTCACCGAAGGCGAGACCAGGGTCGTGGCCAGACTTTACAAGTCCGTCACCCGCATGCCGTACCACGACAACCCTTCCGACGAACACAGGGAGATCATACTGCGGTACCGCGGCGACATCACACGACTCGTGGCTGCCTGCGACATGCACGGGATTCCTGGTACGATTTCTTGGCTCAAGAGCAACCTGTCCGCCCAGCCAATGACAGGCTGCTACTGGTACTGGCGTCGTGTATGCTGTTTTTTTTTTTTTTTTTTTTTTTTTTTGGTAACTGAGGGGGAAATGCGTGACGCACGACCACAAGCCGGACTTTTTTTTTTTTTTTTTTTTTTATGAGATAGCAAAAACCGAGCGTAGCGAGCTTTTTGGTGAGATGGTTTTATTGTCCAAACAACCAGGCCTGCTCTCTCATTTTATTTTCTCGCACAAAACCCGCAAACCCACTGCAGGGAATCGTTGACTAGACCTCTTGAGTTTGTGCTAACCACGAATTGTAGGAGTCGGAAGAACCTACAAAGCCAAAAGCAGGACCGACCCCCGTTCGTGAGAAAGAGCGAAGAATACATACACCTTTTTTCATCTATCTTTGTCAAGAGCTGCAACTCAACTATTTTTGAGTACTTGAGGAGACTGTTAGTTGCGAAAGATCAAAGGTCTCAAAACACAAATTGTGTGGTACTCATCAGCATGCTGATGACTTCCCACGTTCGCAACAATATTCGAGGTAAATGTGCTGTAGTCCACACGAAACACAGGTAAATCAGGTATATCCGGGTTCAGTGGCGGGCGTAAGCGTCCTGCAAAAAATTCTCAAGCGAACTATAACTCTAAAAAAGACCCACTTTGTAGGGCCGGAAGGAGAAGCTGACTACCTCCTACGCTCTATCCGTCCCCCATAGGATCGCGCCCCGCCCACCCTTCGGAGAGGACCCATCAAAACTTCTTACCTCGGGATTGTCGGGATCGGCCGCGTTGCTGCCCTGATACCTCGCACTCGTGTGCTCGCTAACAAGAAGGGTAAAACGGCAAACCAAGCTAGACCAATAGACTGCACTACTTTTGCCACGAAAGATACAAATCCCGATACCATGCCGTATAAAGAGCATGCGTCCGCAAGTAAAGCAACCGAACAGTACAGTTTTTCGGGAAGAGAGTTTGCAAGTTGAAATGTCACACACGTCCTGTTGTCGCATATATCACGCAGCACTTCGCGGCCGTATCGAATGTCACTCTACCTCCGAACACAGGTGCACCTTGATCTGCTGTCTGAGACACCAAAGCTCAATTTAGGGCTGCAGCACGATGCACTCGTCGAACAGTTTCGACTGCTCAGACCATGGTTCCCACTCTTCCCGGGATCGGCAAAGCCGGCTAGAGCCCTTCTGCGGGATTTCATATACAAGCAAGTCTGCGGCATCATGAAGGGAACGTTGTCTCCGCAGGCGTACACACCAGATGAAACGCCCAAGTTCCGCTACAATAATTTCCGTCTACGAGGGAAAAACTTCGGCGCCTTGGCCCAAGTAGAATCGCTGACCACTCGTTACGTCCGTTTGCCGCACCTTGGCGCCATCACGCCGCAGTATCTTGAGCTGTTGGCGCTGCAGCCGACGATAAGCAGAGCAGAGACGTATCGCGCTGCAGACCGCCTTGGCACACCATATTCCTTCACGTTTCAATCTAGACAAAGAAAGTCAGACGGACGACGTGAGAAGATGTACATGCTGAACTACATCGAAAAGGTTGTTGAGCAGCTGTTCGTAATCGCGCCCGAGCACAAAGGATGGTAAGAACAGTTCTCTTTTCTTTTAGGTGTAATTCCCTCATGTCCCAACACTTGAAATCTTGTTCCCTTATATCCCAATGGGACAACAAATGCCCAAGGCAATCCCATTGGGATACAAGGGAACAAAATTTGTTGACCACAGAACCTGACCTGACCAGTCAGTCCGACCAGTCCGGACCGACCAGACAGCCTGAACAGACCAGAACAGACCAGACAGCCTGCACAGACCAGAACAGACCAGACAGCCTGGACAGCCTGACCATACCGGTCAGTCCGACCAGCCCGGACTGACCAGACAGCCTGGACAGACCACACAGCCAGCCTGGACAGACCAGACACCAGTCAGTCCGGCTAGCCCGGACCGCCTGACCAGCCTGGGCAGGCTGGAGGCTGGACTCTAGTCCGGCTGACCAGAGTCCGACCAGCCTGGACTGCCTGACCAGACCAGGGTCCTTGGTTTCTTTCAATGGGAAAAACGGGAACATAATTGGTTACCCAATGAACAGATGCAGAACCTGTCCTGTTGTAGCAAAACAAGGTCGTTTAAAGTCCACACGGATCACAGGGAGGTAGAACATGATTCATGGATTAAGTTTGAAAGTCCGAATCACAGGACGTGGAACATGATTCGTAGGACCGCTGAGCACAAGGTTACCGTTTTCAAAACACTGCAACGGAGCAGGCGCCCGGCAGGCATTAGGCTCGGTCAGGACTGATCCCTCCCACCGAAGTGCCTTGTGAGCGTAGATGCGCGGGGCTGAACTCAGGCTGCATGAGTGTGGTTTGTCAGGTAACGATGGCCCACCACACCGGATCTCAAGAGTAAGCTTCGTTTCCAAAAGTCGACTTCCTAGGAATAGCGAAGAAACAGAAGGGATTCCAACACACCTAGCAAGCTTGCTTGAGCGCCTTCGGCGCGTCAAGTTGGAATCCTTACGTTTCTGAGCGAACTCCTCATATTATCCACTCGCCAAAAGCGAGGTTGGAGGGGTAAGCAAAAACTGACAAACGCAGGCCCCACCGTTTGCCCCCTTTTTGTACTCCCCCCTTCGAAAATGACGAAGAACTCAACCACGCCCGTCGCAACGACTTCCGCCCCGCTCCCCGTATATGAGGTCTCGAAGCGGCTTGATCAGATGATGATCCTACTCGCCGGCCTCACCGACAAGGTAAACCGCTTGGAGGCACAGGATGCGCCGGTCGCTGCCTCTCGTGCTCCGACCAGGATGGAAGGTCTGGACTTTGGAGTCCAGATCACCGACGGGGAGAAGGTCGCAGTCGTGACCAACGTAGGCCCCGACGGTGCCACCATCGTGGTTCTGGGGACATCCGTGTTCGAGGCGGTCCCCCACGTGCAGCTGGCACGTTTCTGGAAGCTGCACGGGGCAAAGCAGGAACAGCGACCTCCGAGTGCAGAGGAGGCGGTCGACGCTGAAGCGCGGGACAACGTGACACTCACGTTGAAGGAGGTGGCACTGAATGGCAGCACGTGGGTGCCATACGCCGATCAGGGTCCGGTTTTTCGCGATGCCTTGGTGACGGAACTCGAGAGGCGAGCGCCTACCGACATCCCCGGCGCGACGGCTTACAGGCACGTGATGGAGCTGTCGGCGGCCCTCATCGGCGACGATCCCCTGGAGGACGTGTTAGAGCGCGCAGGGGAGATGTTGGAATTTTGGCGCGTGCGCTCCAGTCAAGGTTACGCAGCGGCCGATGCCTTCGCAGCAACTCTCGACGAGACACCGGTCTTGTCGCAACGGCTCAAGAAGGCGAGAGCAGCGGCGGAGAAGGCAGCCGAGAAGAAGACCGTGAAGTCGAAGCAAGCCGCCCAACCAGAAGCGCGAGACGGCTCACGCCGAGCGGGGTCCTTTCGCGGCCACTCATACGGGAACCGCGCCTCTGCCAGCCGCACCCCCGGCAGCCGCTACTACGGCAACCGTCCAAGGTCGACCAGCAACGGCAACCGAAAGTCAGACAGCCGAAAGTGAGCCGGTCGACGGTGACAGACATGGCGCGGGTGCTCGTCGGAGACGCGCGAGCGCGCGCCGAGCTCGAGCACCAATTGTTCTTGGTGCGCGACGGCCACGAGTTGGGCCGGATGCTGAAGGAGCGGATTCCTCCCGATTCGGCACACCTTTTTGCGACTGGGCAGCGGTCCACGTCAGAAGCCGAGCGGTTGGTGGCGCAGTTTCAAAGCTTCGCCGAGAAGGAGGCACCGGACACGCCGGTCGATACCGCCCTTGTGCGCTTTGTTTGGAGTCGACTTGGGAGCGCGAAGCCGGCCACCGTTCGAAACTATTTGTCCCGCCTGATGACAGCTCTCGCCGATCGCGGCGTGAGGGGCGTGAGGACCCGGGCGGTGCAGCAGACGTCAAAAGCCTTGCAGAGGCTGTCGGTCATGGTCCGACCACGTCAAGCGCTGCCGTTGCGGCTCGAGGAGGTCCGGGAGGTTGTCGCCAAACTGGAGGCAAGGACACACACTCGCGAGGCCGCGATGGTGGCGGCGGTATGGCTATCTCGCGCTCGGGTTCCCGATGTGCGAGTCCTGACGGCAGGGGACGTGACCGAAGTCGAGAACGCCGGGGCCGCGGATGCCGAAACGGTTGGCCTGCAGATATACCTGAAGGAAAAGCAGGCAAAGGCCCACTCGCCACCCGAGTACCTGCCACCGGGTCCGCTAACCGCGAGGTTAGTACGTCTGGCGCGACAGACGCGGTCGGGCCCGCTTTTTGCAGAGTCGCAGGCGTCTTATCAACGCTCGCTGCATCGGATCAGGGAGGCAATGCCCCACGGAGCTGCGATGCACAGTTTCCGAAGGGGCGCCACGCAAGAGCTGGAAAGAAGCGGTGTCGATCGCGACGGCCTTCAGCAGCTTCTTCGACACGCGGACTCCCGGACGACACGGCGATACATGATGACTGTACCGCCGTCAGACGTGAGGGACAAGCCGCTGACGCTTGCACCCCTTCAATAGCGCAGAAAGACGACGCCATCATGCGACGCGTACTATTTGGTGTGGCAGGTGCTGACTACGACCTGCCAAGGGGTGACCTTGATGAGATCCTCGAGAAGATCTACAACGGCCTCGTACCGCAGGTCGGTTCTCTGGTGACCGCAACCGTCCTGACGCCCACCCGCCGCTCTGATGGCCACCGTAACGATCCGCGCGCGCAACTCGACGATTTTCCAACCGGCGTCGTGCGCCTAGACGTGCTCAGTCGCATGATGAGAGAACTTGGTCGCGATCCCTCGATTCTGGACATGTTGTCAGGCAGTGTGTCCTTTAAGGCAGCCGTACTGACGTCGCTCCCGCTGCCCGGCTCGCTCACGAACCTAGCTGCCCAACACGTTCAGAAATGTCTCGATCACGGGGTCGCCGATAAAAAGAAAAGGAGAGATCCTGTTCGGGCCGTGGTGTCGCTGTTCGATGTTCCGAAGAAAGATCCGCTGATCCGCAGGCTGATAGTCGACGGTCGGCCCGTGAATCTGGCGATGTCGAAACCCCCACGTTTCAAGCTCCCTGATCCACTCTCGCTCAATCGCCTGATACTGTCGAAGTACACGTGGGCCGCGAAAATTGATTTTCGCGGCTACTTTCATCAGTTCCCGCTGGACGAGCACGTGAGCTCGTATTTTGTCTTCCGTGTCGGTAGCTCGTGGTATAGTTGGAAGAAGGGTTGGGCTTGGGCGCCTGTCATTGCGCAGCGGTCGACGGAGGCTCTGGTGGGTGCCGCTTTGGCGGATGGCGCGGCGTGTTACGATGACGTCATTGTTCTTGGCACCTCGCGCGAAGAGTGTTCGGACAGGGTACGATACGTTTTGGATCGATGCAGACGCGCGGACGTCGAGATCAACGCCAGCAAGAGCGTCATCATCCCGCAACGGCGCATCGAGTATTTGGGAATAGAGTGGGATCTGGTGCACCGGCTCTTCCGTATCCCAGGGACATGGTGCAGGTTAGTGAGAGGCAAGATCCTCTCTTTGTTGGCGTTACGGTATGTGACTGTTCGGCAAGCATGGTTCGTTGTAGGCTGCGTAGTCTGGGTATCCTATGCTACGGGCACCTGGCTGTGCTCGTACGGCGGAATCTTGGATTGGGTCCGACTGACGGCGACCCGCGTGGCAAACTCGCGGCTCTCCTGGGATTCTGCGATGCGGCTTTCGGAAGGTTTTCGAGGTGACGCGCGGCGTTTTGTCGAAGTTCTGCAGCGGCATGATTGGTTACCCCCGAGGCTTGCTCCTCGTGACTTGTTTGACACAGTCGTTTGGACTGATGCGAGCACCACAGGGTGGGGTGTGTGTTTTAACGCCGCGTCGGGACGGCACGGGGCACAATGGGGGTCTTGGTCGTCGCACGAGGATATTTTCCACCTCGAACTGCGGACGGCCCTCAAAGGCATCTTGCGCGCACGTGCGCTTGGCACCACGTCTCTGCTGATCGTAACTGATAACGAAGCAGTGTATTATGTGCTCGCAAAGGGGCACTCTTCCACGCGTCTGGCCAACCAACTTGTTGCCCGTTATGAACGAAGTATTTCTTCCTTCGCGTCTTTCCGTGTTGCTTGGATCTCGACTGACCGCATGCCCGCAGATGAGTACTCCAGAAGAGGAGGGAGCGGCGAGGACAGTTTTAGACCCTGCCATCAGGGGATTGTCAGGCACCAGGGGCTCTTCAAGGCGGACCTCAGCGTCATCAGAATGAGAGACGTCTGAGTAGTTCGCACAGAGTTTCCACCGTTTGCCCCCTTTTTGTACTCCCCCCTTCGAATCCCTTCGTGCCGTCTCTGACGGCCCTCTTTTTTACCTGTATGTTCTTCCCCGTTCTGTTCCCCACCTTTTTCTTGAGAGGGATAAACACGCAGTCTTTTTCCCTCAGGTTTTATTGTCGCAAACGAATCACCGCGTGCATCGGGCGGCGCCCACAGCACGGAACTAAGCGCCCATGCGGGGCTTCAAGCTCATTAGACAATCGACGCGAACGTATCAGGTTACCACACAACGTAAGCACACTCTCCCCGGTAGCTCCGGTCAGTTGACCTCCGCCGGGCTTAAAAAAGTTACCCCAAGTTTTCCCCAAGTTGCGATGCCCCCCAAGCAGCAACAGCAGAACGCCCTGCAGAGGGACGCGGAGGGGCTGGCTCTCCTGGAGAAGCGCCTTCTCGATCTCGAGGCAGGCCTGGCCCGGCGTGAGGCCGAAGTTGAAGCCGCCGAGAGGGAGATCGGCGCTGCCCAGAAGAGGGCACGTGAGCAGGACGAGGCGGAGAAGGAGGCCAAGAGGCCAAGAGGCGGAGAGGAGCTACCGGGAGAGGGGGGGGTACCACTGATGCCGGCCGAGCTCATGCCCGGCCTGCCGAGGGCGAGGGCGGAAGAAATCTTTCTCGCCTTTGACGAGCAGGACCCAGGGTTCTGGGCGGGCCTGGGCCCGACGCTGCAGCGGGAGCTGGGCAGCCTCGAAGACGAGCGCGAGGTGCTCGCGCTGCTGGATGGCGCGGCAGTCGCGGGGCAGGACGTCGGCGACGATGACGACGATGACGACTTCGCGTTCCTCGACCCGGAGCGGTGGAGAACGATGCAGCCGACGGCGGCAAACATGCGGGGCTTCGAAGATGCGGTGCGAAGGCAAGGGGAACCAACAGCTGCAGGACAGGCGGGACGATGTCACGGAACGGGTCCGTGACCTCGTCCGCCTGCGCCGCGGGGAATCCGGTCCCCCGAAACGAATGTGGATCCTCCGCCTGGGGGGGCTCTTCCACTCCTACGAGGAGCAGAACGCGGAGTACGAGACCCGCGACCCCAGCGCAGCGCTAGTGATGCGCGACGTGCTGAGGGTGGAACTTCTGCCCGAGAGAGTGCGGCAGGCCCGGCGCCGGTTCACGGCGCAGTTTAAGGCGGCGCCCAAGTCGGTTCCGCCCCGCGCTCGGGGGGTCCCTCCGCGTCAGGCGCCGGCCTGCCGCAATTTCAAAGCAGGCAGATGCACAAGGGTGGACTGCCGTTTCTCGCACGGGCCCGTCTCCCGCAGGACAAAAAACGGGTGACTCCCCTCCCAGAGAGGGGGGTTTGCCGCGTGGGAGAGGCGGGTCGCGGTTTTCGAGGGCGGCGCGACCTCGAAGAAGACGACGGCGCAGCGGGCGTCGATCGTGGCGTCGCTGACGCGGTTCACAGCCGTGGCGGGGTTGCAGGCGGCTCCCCCCGCGCTGAGAATCAAGGCGTTCGCGACCGCCATGCTCGGCAAGGGCATGACACAGGAGCAGTTGGAAGCGTACGTCGCGAGGGTGCCGGGGCAGAGAGGCAGGCCGAGGACCGGCGAGATGCGCACGGCCTCCGTCGGCAAGTACGTCGAGGTGCTGGGGGCGAAGCTCGGGGTGCCGTCGGGGGATCTGGCGGCCATGAAGAAGGCCATCCTCAAAGCCAGGCTCGAGCGCAGGGAAGTGCCGGCGCATGCCCCCCCGATCACGCTGGAGCAGCAACGGACCCTCGTCGAGGGGCTGGTCAGGGGCGGCGACGAGCAGGTGACGGTGGCTGCCTGCCTGGCGTGGGCGGGAGCGCTGCGGATGGCGGACCTGCGGGCCCTGGCCCCGACAGACGTGGTCATCGTGGGGCCGGGTCTGCTCCGAGTTTCGTGGTGGACCACGAAGGAGGCGAGCCTACGTATGAGGGAGTCAGAGGTGACTTACCGGGTCCCCCTGGGCGTGGCGCTGCGAGTAAGCAGGTGGGTGCAGCGGGGGGCTCGCTTCACCGAGGCCACGACGAGGAAGCTGTTGCGGGAAGCGAGGAAGCTGTTCCCGGTTTGTGCAGAGCACAGCTGGAAGAGAGGGGCGCTCCAGCACCTGGCCAGAAGCGGGGCGGGCTGGGAGGACCTCCTGCTCATGGCCCGTCACCAGTCCAAGGACACGTTGAAGCGTTATCTCTGGGGCTGCCTGACCCCGGACAGCGTGAGGACGGCTCGCGCGTCGCTGCTGCTCCACACGCCGGTGAGCGGCGACCTGATGGCGTGCTCAAGGTGAAGGGTGCGGCCAGGACGAGCACGTTCTGCCCCGAGTACGCACAGGACCTGAAGAGCTCGCATCCCCTGCGGGACTGGGCAAACAGCCGCCATCCCGGGGCAGCCGGGTATCTGGACCGCCTGCTCGCATGGGGGGAAAGCCGGTTACGGGGCGACATGGGCGAGCAGAGCGAGGCCGACTTCGACAGGGCGGTGACCTTGGAAGACTGGCTGCTGCGCGGGGACGTGAGCAGGCACGTTGAAGGGGTTCGGGCTCAGGAAGAGGCGCTATCGGAACTGGCATCGAGGACGTACACGAAGGCACCGAGCCCGGTGTACAGAACGTCCCGCGGGCCCATCGACACCATGCCGGTCACAAAGGCCGACTACGGGAAGGTCGAGCGAGGCCTGTGGGAGGACGAGATTCGCGTCCTGCGCCAGCTGACGCGAGAGCCCATGCTCCTCTCGCACGAGAGGCACCACGCTCCACCGAGCTCGGACATCACCGAGGCCGACCTGGCGGTGATGCTGCAGAGTGGCGTCGTTAGGAGAGTCGAAAAGAGGCCGCGGATCACTCTGAAGGTGTTCAAAATCCCGAAAAAGGGGAAGGAAGAGACCCGTCTGCTGATCGATGGCAGGCCCTTTGACAGCCGCACCTCCCAACCGCTGTCCCCCATCACCCCGTCGCTCAGGGATGTGGAGGGCTTCGTCCTGGACCACGCTTGGTTCGCGACCCTAGACCTGCTGGGCTACTTCTACCAGCTTCCGGTGTCCGACGCGCTGGCGGACTACCTGGGGTTTAGGGCGGCCAACGCGTACTACGTCTTCCGGATAGCCGTCCCGGGCATTGCGCGCGCGCCGGCGATCGCCCAGCTGACGACCCTGGGGGTCCGCCGACTGGCCGGCATCGGAAGCCGCAGTCTGGCGATCTACGACGACATAGCCTACGGGGGCTGGACAAGGTCCGACGTCGTCCGGGACGAGCGGAGCCTGAGGGCCGTGCTTGCCGACACCAGGATCCAGATCCGGGAGGATAAGGCGCAAGGCCCCTCGCAAGTCGGTACCTTCAACGGTCTGGATCTGGACCTAGCTACAAAGACGATCGCGATCCCGCGGGAATGGGCGGCAGTCTGCCGCGCGAACAAGCCGCAACGCGTGACGTCCTTCCGGGCCCTGGCACAGCGTATCGGGTGCCTGCGCTGGGCACTGTACGTCATGAGGTCCCCGGCGGCGGCGTATCCCGGGCTGCTGCGTGCGAGCCGACTGGTGAGTGGCAGGTGCCTCACCTACCGCGACTGGGACACGCTCGTGGAGCTCCCGCAGGAGCTGCTCGCGGAGCTGGAAGCTGGTGATCGCTGGCTGGGGGACGCTTCCCCCCGCAGAGTCAGGCGCCTAGTGACGCTGGATGTCTTCCACGACAACAGCACGGCCGAGAGCCGCCACCGAAAGCTTGCGTCCCCGCACCCAGCGGAAAACCGCCTCATCGTTGAGCGCCTGCGCGATGCGGACGTGCTCACCCATCTGGTTCCGGGCGAGAACATGGTCGCCGACCTGGACACCAGAGACTGAGAGATTGAGGGGGGGGGGGGAGCAGTGCTGACACTACCCCAAACCCAGCCGGCCAACGTTCAGGGACCACCCCCCCCCCCCCCCGGGTCGAGCTAATTTATTCCTGGGTGAGCTTTTTTTCAGGCTTTTTTTCCGACTAATTTGTTCCGGGAAGTGAAAATTTATTCCGGGAAGTGAAAATTTGTTCCGGGAAGTGAAAATTTGTTCCGGGAAGTGAAAATTTGTTCCGGGAAGTGAAAATTTATTCCGGGAAGTGAAAATTTGTTCCGGAAACTGAAAATTTGGGGTTTGCCAAATTTTCCAGATTTTCACCATTTGTGTGTGATTTTTACAATTTTTGTGTAAGGTACGCATACCCGAACCCCCCCCCGCATACCCGAACCCGCAAACCCGCATACCCAAACCCGCAAACCCGCAACCCGCGTACCCTAACCCCGCAAACCCTAACCCGCAAACCCCGCAAACCCGCATACCCAAACCCGCATACCCTAACCCGCAAACCCGCATACCCTAACCTCGCAAACCCGCATACCCGAACCCGCAAACCCGCGTACCCTAACCCGCAAACCCTAACCTGCAAACCCGCAAACCCGCATACCCAAACCCGCATACCCTAACCTCGCAAACCCGCATACCCGAACCCGCAACCCCGCGTACCCAACCCCGCATACCCTAACCCGCAAACCCCGCAAACCCTAACCCGCAAACCCCGCTTACCCGCATGCGATAACGTTTTTCAAATACACACAGCAGATCAAAGAAAGGGGGGAAAGGTGGAAAATGCAGATCAAACGGGAGTAGAATGTGCACACTCGCTTATCCGACTCTTGACTTACTATGCCGTGTTCTGAAAGCTGTCGAGGGGCCCCTCCATAGGTTCTCGCATGATTCGTTCGCCTATGTAACACTATCCGTTTGTAGTACGCTTCGCAATTGTGTTCTTGCACTCTAGCCGAATGGCGGGTGGCGGATTTCCGCGCTCGGGCGCAAGACACAATTATGCTGCTTTTGCAGTGCAAGCCGAACCCGGTTGCGGTAAAGTGTTACAAAGTCTTCGGCTTTCAGATCCGGATACGCGTATGCAACAGATAGTTAGAGGTCACTTGAAGGATACCCGTGTGCAGGGTTCGAAAGAGTTTGCGTATCTGGCGTCTTTTTTTTTTTTTCGGGGGGGTGCTATGTATTTTAATATTTTTTGAGAAGAGAGTTTACGACAGCCTCGAGGATATTCGTCATTTCCTGCGTTCGTCCAGTGTAATTGTCGTCCAAGTTACTGACCGTGGGAAGGGGTTCCAAGTACATGCTGTTAAGTCTGTCTGAGTGCGCGATGCAGTTTACCGATAGCCACCGCGTGCCTTCTGTGCCAGGGGTCGGATACGTTTACTTGCTGACCGGTGCTAACGTTGTAGAAGGCCCACCTATCAGCCTGAGTTCAGCTCCACAAGGTTCGTTTCGTTAAGGCAACTCATGATCACTTCGGTGTGAGGGACTAGTCCTGTTAGAAACTACTTGTGGGCGCCTGCTCCGTTGCGTGGTCTTCTCTCCGTACAGTGTTCCACATCTGGAAGGTCCTTGCGTTCAGTTCGCGCTTCCTGTGGGCACAAAGACAGTCGATGACTTCAGGAAGGAATCAGCCATTCTTGCGTGATGTAATGTGGAGTGCAGATTCCGTTTGTTCCCACCTTGGGTTGTCAGCCCAGGGAACGAAGGACTGCTAGCGGGCCTGCACCTGCTGGGGGATGCAGGCGAAGCGGAAGGAGAGGAATGCACGGTGCGAGGCGACTCGGCGCTGGTTGTCGGGCACCTCGCACGACGCATGGCATGTTCAGACGGTCAATAACTGTGCGCGCCTCGAAACACCCCGCACAACCGTTCCTCCCACAGATGTCAAAACGGTGGTGGAGTATTCATGGCCGCAGAACCACGGCTGTGCAACCACCTTCCCATACGCCTTCCCCATTTCGATGAGGCTGAGCGCTTTTCCTAGACCGGACCGACGGAAGTTTGCCAGCATGGTCTCTTGTTGCTGCCGGGTGGGCCTTTGGCGTTGCACCAGGTCCATGGCGGCGTTGCTGAGCGCGTCTGCGTCTGTGTTCAGCTCCCGTGCAACGTGCTCAATGTGCAGTGTCAGCCGTCTCTGCAGGGACGACACCTTCAAGGCCACGAGAAAATCGGCCAGACCAACAAGAAAACAGCCCGTTCCCTCCGGGGATGGGCCGCAACTTTTTTGCCAGAGGAGGCCTATCCGGCAGGGTGGACGCAGGGAAAGCTGGATTGGAAGACGAAGGCTGAAGCGGCAGGAAGAAGCTCAAGCACGGAACCGTGCGAAGGAGCCCCTCCGTTCGAGGCCCCAGAAAGCGCGGTGAATACCTCCCGCCCCGGAGTGGTTTGCTCGCATCACAGGAAGCCGCGATGCAGGGAGTGCGTCAAAAAGCGCCTACCGGCGGAGACCTGCTGTCGCTTCAAGCAGCATCATCACGGATCGGATGGTCTAAGGCCGCGGCGACTGCGTAGTAGCAAACGAAGCATTAGCCAGCTGCTGCCCGAAGCACCATGCAAACAGAAGAGCGAACAGAGACCCCCACTCCCAGCCCGAGGGTGCATCGGCCGTTACCTAGCCATAAATGAGCGTGGTCGTACTTTCGTAAAGGGAGGCACCACGTTAAAACGGGTCCGCAACACACACACACACACACACACACACACACACACACACACACACACACACACACACACACACACACACACACACACACACACACACACACACACACACACACACACACACACACACACACACACACACACACACACACACACACACACACACACACACACACACACACACACACACACACACACACACACACACACACACACACACACACACACACACACACACACACACACACACACACACACACACACGCGATACAACACAAACACAGGCACTTCGGACCGAAGGAGAAGGAGATCCGTGAGCTCTTCGCTGCCATCGGCTTGACGCGTTTCGTCAGCCAAGAAGCAGCAATGACGGAGCCGGGTTTCGTGGCGGGGGTGCACGCGGCCGTGGCGACGCTCCTGCAGGGTGAGCCTGTGCTCGAAGACGACATCCGAACGCTCACCGTGCAGGTTCAACAGGTGGCCGCGAAGCCGTTCCCGCCGATGGGCCGGGTGCCTTACCGGCGCTGGTTGCCGCCTGTGCTGCAGAAGCTTTCCGTGGATAATAAAGCTTCGCTGGCCGATATCGCCGAAGGACTTGGCCTCCCAGGCACCGAGTCTCAACTCAAGTACGTCGGCATAAACAAGTACAACTACTCCCGAAAGAACATCTTCGAAGTGTGGCTGGCAGACGTGTGCCTGCAAAAGGTGGCGCCCGGAAAATGGCGGCGCGCAGCGGAAGTCATGCAAGCCGTCCGCACCCTCGACCTGCCGCTGCACGTCGCCGTCGCGCCGACCGCAGCCGTCGTCACCGAAGCCTACGAAGCTATCTGCGCAGTCCTCGCCGGCCAGGACCCGACCACGGTCTCGATCAGCCAGAAAAGTAGCCGCTACCGCTCCTCCCCGCCCGTGTACACGGAGTCGCTGTCAGGCGAGCGTCGCTTCCGCAGACTTCCGTTGGCGGGGCCCGTCGCACCTGCGGTCACGATCCTTTTGTCCACCGGCCGGTACCCGCACTTTTTGTTTTCAGTTGTACAAGATTGCTAATTTCTTTTTGTGTTACCCACATACCGACGGAGAATGGGTGTTAATTCTGGGAAAATGGACTTTTCAAGGCGTACCTGGGGTCATACTCTGGAGTCTCGGCACCAGCGCCGGGTTTACGAGTCGCCAGACTTCCTGCACTTTCTTGCCAGCGGCCGTGTAGCATGTCCCACAGATGCGGGTCAGCGCAGAAGCACGCGCGCATCATCGTCCCGTTCTGCCGGGGCGCTTCGCACTCTTCGCATTCCTGCGTACCCTTGTTCCGCTCCGGCACACGTGTAAGTGGCCTTCCTTCTGGTCCATAACTGCCTTAGGCAGCAAAGCCCTGGGGATTCGCCCCTCCACAGAAAGAGAAAGAGTAACAACAGCAGGCGTAGTAAGTTTGTTTGTGCGTACGTGTGTAAACCCTGTTTTGAGTGATTTAGCGCAGCACGCTGCCATACGACACTTTTTGATACAGACAAGCAAACTTGTTATTAATAAGAAAACGCAGCAACTTGAATATGGCTTCTCAAAGACGCAAGGACTCAGCTGTAGTCCTAGCTGTAGTTTTTGTGAGCTCTGCTTGTTGTTTCAAACGAATTCCTTTTTGCGTAAGTGTTAACTGCTCGTTGTCCTCCGCAGTTAAGGTGCTCTGAATGCACTCTGGCATCATGGTCATCTGGTCGTAGCTTCCGGTTTGCGGTGCTTATTTTTGCACCATGGCTTGTGGTGTCGTAGGCTTGTGAATCGTGGTTTGTTCGGTGTCTGTCCGTCGCTGTGACAGTACGGGAGTATCTCCCTTTTTCCGGCGGTGCCTACGGGCGTGGCGTCGTAGCGTGGTGGTGTGCATCGTAGCTTTTTCTTGCAAAAACGTAGGCGGACGCTCAGACCGTGGGTGCCTTTATTTGCAGTGCAAGTTTTTTTTTTGTCGTTCGTATGTTTTTCGTAATAACAATTAGTTGTAAGCACGAAAGAGAACGCTGGCAGCGTGTTTGGAGAAGATTAGCCTACCGATCATATTCACTCACTAACAGGCTAATCTTCCCCCGGCACGTACAAACAAAAGTGCAATGCATTGTTAACCACATACGGACGAACTACGCCGTATGGCACAGTTAATTCAAGTGAATTCGCGGGTCTCTGCAAGATGCGAAGAAGAGAAAAGTAAAGCAAGACTTGCCCCCTGCGCCTGCTGTCTCCGGCTGCTTCGGCAGACGACATACTACTACTATTGTGCAGTCTATTGTCGCAGATTGTTGCTGCATAACAAGTTCAAACTACTACTGCTAGCAGCAACTTCCTGTACACCACGGGTGCCCGTCCTGGCCACTTCCATGTGTATTCATTCAGCATCGAGGTGCGCATTTGAAAGATCTGCCACGAAATTCTTTCAAATGCGCCCCTCGGTTCCAGTTTGATTTTGACCTACGAAACCCCCTCTTCCGACCAAACCCCAGACCACCTCCGAACCGGAAACGCGAACAGACACCGAATAAACGCTGGACAATGATCATGCCCACAGCTCCCTCATACTACCCGCCTCTCAGCCTTAATGGTCAACCGGAGACCCTAAAACAGCGAACCTAATAAACGCTGGACAATGATCATACCCACATCCCTCAAACTACCCGCCTCAGTCTCAATGGTCAACCGGAACCCTAAAACAGCGAACCTAATAAGCGCTGGACAATGATCATACCCACCTCCCTCATACTACCCGCCTCAGTCTCAATGGTCAACCGGAGACCCTAAAACACCGAACCTCAAAAACCACAATAAACGCTAAAAATAAACCTTTGCAGGCTACAACGGTTCGTGGTTGCCCAGCTGCTTGAAGAGAAAGGACTACCGGGGTGTGTTTATAGCCAGGTATGCCCCGTTTGCTTCAACTTGGACTGTCCGTCATCCGAAATGGAACAGAGAATTAGTAGATGGCGCTATTTAACTCCTACTTAACACCAACGGCGCTTTCTTTTGTGCGCACTAGTGGAGCTCATCTGCTTTGGTAAGTCTAGTGTCCGCCGTTGCCGACTGATTCTGAACCAAACTGTCTTATATGTTCGGCATAGTTTCAGGAGATGTCTTGATGCGACGACGAAGCCGACGATGACATGACGATGACGACGACGACGACGACGACGACGACCCCGCGCCTGTTCTTAACTTTGTGCCCATTATAGAACTGTTTTTAACTTTTTGCCCATTCTCGATAACCTTGTGCCCATTATAGAACATTCGCTAACGGGTTTCGGCCTAAATCTGGTCCAAAACTTGAACAGTACACCCGGTACTGTACGGTTTCCTGAGTTTGTGCCTACTTTTCCTTTGTGTTAGCACGCAGGCGGTACTCTGTATCGCCGGCGTGGTAGAAGAGACCTGCACACGGGTTTACTCCTCTTCGCACATGATGTTTGCTTTCACGTCGATCGTCGCGACCAGCATTGTTCCCAAACTTGGGTCCAATGGTTGGACTAAGTCCAAATCTTGGCCGCGACTTTGGGCCCAAGTTTTGGGTCCGAGAAAAGCTGGGTGAAAGTCGGCTGAAGGAGTTGTCAAGTCTTCGAATCAGCTGTTTTTCGCAGGAAGATGCGTGCAACCAACGCGGAGGAGTCGGTTCTGCAACTGGGCATCAATGCTGTTGACAACGGCAGCAGGAAGTGACGAGCCTATGAAATCCATTCAAGAATGGGGTGAAATACCAAAACAGTACAGTTTCCTGAGGCTGTGCCCAAAACTTGGGTTCCAGACTTGGGTCCCAAACTTGGGTCCCAAACTTGGGTCCCAAACTTGGGTCCCAAACTTGGGTCCCAAACTTGGGTCCCAAACTTGGGTCCCAAACTTGGGTCCCAAACTTGGGTCCCAAACTTGGGTCCCAAACTTGGGTCCCAAACTTGGGTCCCAAACTTGGGTCCCAAACTTGGGTCCCAAACTTGGGTCCCAAACTTGGGTCCCAAACTTGGGTCCCAAACTTGGGTCCCAAACTTGGGTCCCAAACTTGGGTCCCAAACTTGGGTCCCAAACTTGGGTCCCAAACTTGGGTCCCAAACTTGGGTCCCAAACTTGGGTCCCAAACTTGGGTCCCAAACTTGGGTCCCAAACTTGGGTCCCAAACTTGGGTCCCAAACTTGGGTTCCAAACTTGGGTCCCAAACTTGGGTCCCAAACTTGGGTCCCAAACTTGGGTCCCAAACTTGGGTCCCAAACTTGGGTCCCAAACTTGGGTCCCAAACTTGGGTCCCAAACTTGGGTCCCAAACTTGGGTCCCAAACTTGGGTCCCAAACTTGGGTCCCAAACTTGGGTCCCAAACTTGGGTCCCAAACTTGGGTCCCAAACTTGGGTCCCAAACTTGGGTCCCAAACTTGGGTCCCAAACTTGGGTCCCAAACTTGGGTCCCAAACTTGGGTCCCAAACTTGGGTCCCAAACTTGGGTCCCAAACTTGGGTCCCAAACTTGGGTCCCAAACTTGGGTCCCAAACTTGGGTCCCAAACTTGGGTCCCAAACTTGGGTCCCAAACTTGGGTCCCAAACTTGGGTCCCAAACTTGGGTCCCAAACTTGGGTCCCAAACTTGGGTCCCAAACTTGGGTCCCCCAAACTTGGGTTGGTCATCAATAGACGACAACCAGTTCAACTTCAAGCGTCAGCTGCCAGAGGCCCAGACTAACACTACCAGACTGCACGCAGCCTGACAGCAGTCTGAGCAGACCGCCCGGTCTGTTCGAGGCGTTTCCGTGGCATGATGACATAATCCAGGTCCAGGACCAGTCTGGTTACCAGGTTACTGGCCTGGCTACCAGTAATTAGGCCCAGACTTCAGGCCGGGCCTGCGTGGACCGAAACTTGAGCCCCAAACCCACCTGACCCAAAATTTGGACCAAACCTGGACCCGAGTTGGGAACTCAAATTTAGACCCAAGATTTTGGCAGCCTGGAGGTTGGGGTATCGAGTCCCAGAAGTGACGATTTAGCAATGTTCTATAATGGGCAAAAAGTTAGCGGAATGTTCTATAATGGGCACAAAGTTAGCGAATGTTCTATAATGGGCACAACGTTATCGAGAATGGGCAAAAAGTTAAGAACAGTTCTATAATGGGCACAAAGTTAAGAACAGTTCTATAATGGGCACAAAGTTAAGAACAGTTCTATAATGGGCACAAAGTTAAGAACAGTTCTATAATGGGCACAAAGTTAAGAACAGTTCTATAATGGGCACAAAGTTAAGAACAGTTCTATAATGGGCACAAAGTTAAGAACAGTTCTATAATGGGCACAAAGTTAAGAACAGTTCGAAAATGGGCAAAAAGTTAAAAACAGTTCTAGAATGGGAATTAGCCCGAGGAGATCCGGGAGCTGATGACAGACGGGGTAGCGTGGGACGCGAAGGTCCAGCGGGTGGTGGAGCCACCAGGCAGAGAACCGTGCGGCCGCCGCGGAAGACGCGGAAAAGGCATGAAGGCACGTGGGACCGGATCTGGACGACCCCCGGAAGCGCGTGATCTCGCAGGCTGCGCGACGCATGCGCAAGGTGAACGCGCGCAAGTACACAGCTCATTAGTGCGGCACCGACCCGCCACGTTCAAGCTTGCTCCGACCACTGCACCCTCTGCCGACACTCGCTAGCCGTCGACGCTCATGACGGCAGCCCCATCCTGAAGTGCAAATACTGCCGACGCGTCACTGCTGCTGTGTGCGCTCGGATTGGCGCCGCTCAAGCGGCCACCTTATGTCACTCGTTTGTTAGTAAAGATTGCTCCGTTCTTCTCCCTGACTTGGATGACGCATACTGCTACTACTAGGACTGTTATGTGATAAAACGAAAAAGCAAAGCAAGGCCCGCCCTCCTGCCTTCGCACGTAATCAAATCTCCAACACAGGTTACCAAACAACCGATGAAGTCGTATGGCAAGGAACTACTCGTTGGCTGGCTGGACACCGTGCGCCTTGAACTGGAAAAGCCGCGCTTGGAATGGACCTTGTTCCTGGGCACCCGAGAGGAGTATGTCCCATGATTTACGATGTCGAACATGTACGACATTTCACTCCTAATTCTATCTAGCACCGGTTCCAACAATACATCGTTAACACAATCAACTCGCTGTCACATTTGTCTGATGCATGGTCGCCATGTTGGTTCTTACGGCAGCGGACACGTGTCCGCTGCCGAAATTAGATGTGGTGGCCGTTTCTCAGTCTCATTTTTCGCAATCGACGTCTAGCCTGACCAGACCAGTACGACCAGCCTAGCCCAGCGATGGGTGCGCATGCGTGCGCGCCGATTTTCAAAAAAGAATA
Source organism: Diplonema papillatum (assembly GCA_030068145.1). NCBI lineage: Eukaryota > Euglenozoa > Diplonemea > Diplonemida > Diplonemidae > Diplonema > Diplonema papillatum. The sequence goes on along the minus strand of JAPJBO010000222.1, from coordinate 12,526 downwards.
GTGCCCACGGTCGCACGGCGCACAGCCAAACGGTGTGCACGCATGCGCACCGATTTTCAAAAAAAGGTGCGCACCCAGCCCGGTCGGTCTGGTCAGCCTGGACAACCGTGACCAGACCAAGTCCTGTGGTTGGTGCTGCAACGAGTAACAGGCAGGGTCCCCTGCAGTGCCCGCACTAACTTTCAGGGGCGGCGGCTCGATCAATCAGACCCCCACCTGCATACATCCCATCCGACTCGTATGCGAGAATGATTCTCGCATGCGAGAATGATTAAACCACTCAAGAACCATGTGTTTGACCTGGGAAAAAGAACGAATTAAGGAAGCTGCTCCAACTGCAGCCTTGCAGCTGGCATTGTGTCTTGCTTTCAAGACAAGGACGCCTCTACAGAATAAGTGGTATTGCTTTCAATGCTTGTATGGGGGTCGAAAATACGATGTCAACGGCTCGCAAGTGCCGTCCGCGAACAGCGTGTCAAGAAGCCGATTGAAGAAAGAACCGCTGAAGGCACAAGCAAAATTCGGTTCCCGAGTTCAGCTTTGAAAGCCTGCATCCACGAACAAAATAAACGAACTGTGGCGAGGGCGCAGCGAGAGTTCCTTGAGTGGGATAAACACGCAGCTCATGTTTCCCTCATGTTTTTGTTGTCGTCAAACGAATCCCTGTGTGCATCGGGCGGCGCGCACACGGAACCAAGCGCCCATGTGCAACTCCATGGGGTGAGAGTGCAACTACCATAGCCCTAACTGAGGTGATAGTGCAACCGCTTTTGCCCAAGCTGTCCAACAAGCAAAGCAAGATCACTTGACACCTTTTTCACGTCATGTCTCACACACAGAGAGCTGAGTCAAGTTGTCAAGAAGCTCGACATCCCCAACGCAGCAGACTTGTCCGATGCTGAGCTGACCGTATGTTTCCACTACTCTTTTTCGCACGAATACTTGATTGTATCCTCGAAAGAGAACGCTGGCAGCGTGTTTTGGAAGCCTAACGATCCACTCGCAGCCCGGCGACTGCCCCTGCGAAATCTAAAAGAAGGTAAATGTGCTAATGTAGTACTCATCAGCATCCCCGCTATCGCCACAAGATTCCAATGAATGTGCTGTAGCCCACACGAAACATGAGTAAAATTAGATTCAGTGACGTACGCGTTCAAAAAAAAAGACCCACGTTGTAGTTGTATTGTTTCTCCCCCTCTAACCTCCTTCGAAGTAGGCACAACGCAGCCCCGCGTAGTTTTTGACGGACAGATGACGGCATGGCAAACCACGGCTTTGTCCTATAGACTACTGTGGCCGACGCCCCTCGCCCCCCCCCCCCCCCAGTGCTGATGCTAAGGCCCTTAAACTCGGCATCGTTGTCAGCCGGACGGCAACGAGGGGTGGGTGGGTCCCCCCCCCCCCTAGGGCTATGTAGGATGGAAACGTTGGAAACGTTTCCGTTTCCGTTTCCGTTTCCGTTTCCTTCTTTTTGGCGGTGGATGGAAACGCCGTTTCTTTTCAAAAGAAACGGCTGGTATGCCACTAGTATACTGGCTGAAGGTCCGACCGGAAATGTGTTCCGAACGGCGGACCCCGCAATCCAGTGGGAAACCATGGACAAGGAGGCTCCGAAAAAGAGGGCGGAATGAAGCATAAGAGTTGCGACCGCGTGGAGCAGACGCAACCACACGCATCCGGTTGTAATGACTTTGAGGTCTGCAGCTTTTATACCAATGGCTGTTGTGGCGACGATGCTCTGTTATGCGAGGCCGTGAGAGTCCCGTATTTCCTCGACGAGCCATGTTGGTTAACTCCTTGCTAGCACGAGTCGCTCAGTTTGGGAATGCTGAGCTAATCGGCAGGTATCCCTCTGCTAAGGCTAAATATCTCCCGGAGGCCGATAGCGAACAAGTACAGTGATGGAAAGATGCAAAGAACTTTGAAAAGAGGGTTAAAAGTCCCTGAAACCGATGAGTGGTAAGAGTTGGAGATGCGTTCAAATCTTAATCATTGCTCCTTCACTGGGGTTTATGGTTGAGACGTCTGGACCTATTCGGATCGTCCAAGCTTCTGTTGCGAGACGGCTTGCCGGCTGCCTCAGTTTTGCTCGGATCGACCAGGATAGGAATGAGTTGAGGAGGTGACCCGCGGCATCGTCAGCGAAGGGTAAGTGTCGGCGTCTTCGGACAACGTCCTTGCTCCCGCTGGCCTGACGTGGTTAAACGCTCGCAGGCTCATGTCAGACACAGCGATCTTCTACTACCCGTCTTGAAACACGGACCAAGGAGTCTAACACGTGTGCGAGGCTTAGGGTGTCAAACCCACAAGCCGCACTGAAAGGGAGATGTGCCAATCCTTGAGGACGCAGCACAGCCCGATCCTGATTTACTGGAAAGGGATTTGAGGTTAAGTACACTTGTTGGGACCCGAAAGATGGTGAACTATGCATGGATAGTTGGCCAACGCGCTGAAGACGATCGAGAAAGCACATCCGCTTCCAATAATAGGCTATACAGATACGATCGTTCAGGACAGCGGGAGCACCGCCGCGCCACAGGCTACAAGACCGGGGTTTTTCGGCGGCGTAAGACAAAGAGGGAGTGCAATCAGCATCAGGAGGTGAAAGGTGAGAAGGGCACACGTATGCCGGGGCAATGTTGAACCCGCCAGAAAAGCAGTAACGTGTGCGTCATCGCTTGCCACAGTGCACCTTGCATACGACGACGGGTGGCAACCGTCACGAAGGGGCACCATCAGGCGGTGTTGTCGGAGCATAGACAGCGACGGCAGGAAGAACCCCACCGACAATGCAGAAGAGGACGGCAGATTCAAAAAGCCCCACTCGGCACGGCCACCGATACAAGTAAACATGAGAACGCGGGTTGGAAGCAGCAGAGGACGAAGTGGTAGGCACTGAAGAGTGGAATCTGGTGTCAGAAAACCTCGTGACGACATTCTGCATCATTAGCTTGTGGTTCCCTATTTGCTCGTGTCAGATCGCCGACGAAAGAAAGCGGTGAGCATCAGCGACTGCTCTGCACAAACGAGACCGCGACGACACACAAGAAGGGGCCGAGACGGAGGAAGAAAAGTGCCTGCTGGTAGACCAAAAGAAGAAGGTAATCCCGCCCTCTGAAAGGAAAGCCAAAATTTGGCTGGAAACGGACACCTGACGGACACACAGAAGGACCCGCGAAGTGGTATCCTATAGGACCCCTCAGCATGAGGAGCCTTCCGGCGTTTCTTTTAAAAGAAACGGAAACGTTTCCGTTTCCGTTTCCGTTTCCGTTTCCATATTTCGAAAAAGCTAAAAGAAACGGCGTTTCCATCCAACTTAGCCCTAGGGGGGGTCAAAAGGTCTTTTTTTGCGTCAAAATGGTGACATTTTCAGCCTGTAGACCTAACGGCAGTTTAAGGCTACAAAAACATGCAACCCGCCTCAGAAATGCCCGAAACGTGTTTTTGGGGAAAGTTTCATGGAAAATGGCCCAGGGGGGGGTGTATTAGTTGATGGTTTTAGGGTGGACACCGTTTGGTACCGGCTAGCTGCCTGTGTGTGTGCTTCACTGTTCATACCATGCAAAGATGAGGCTACAATCACGTGCAGGCAGCCACAAATGGAAGCAACAAAAGGGCAAACGACACCCAGGAGGAAGGCAGCTATGAACGTTGCTCGTCTGGATGGTTAACAACGTCCCAAAAGGCTCTCTGAGTCTTGCGCAAGCTGAGGTGTTGTTGACACGCAGGCAGCAGCTCTTCCCCGAACTGCTGCTGGGGCGATATTCACAAAGTTCGATGTCTTTCCGAGAAAAACAATGAGATGCTCTCATCCGTAGTGGGATTTTCCAGATCCCAACGTTTTTGTTGAAGGGATGCACGCGACAGTGTCTTTTATTCAAGTTCGCCTTTCGTACACCACCCCGAAAGGGTCGCATTGCACACGCACGGAAGACAATACTGGTCACCGGGGTGTATCTGGTACCTAACCCCAACGCACGTTGAGCTTGAACAAAAATAGAAAACTGGACTTGAACGAAAAGGTTCGGCGGTGGATTCATAAGGCTGCCACGACATAGCAGCTCAGGGCAGGGTATCTGCAGCTTGCGGTAGCACGCTACACGACACAGGCCACTACGAAAGCTGGCCCTGACGTCAAGGACTCGAGGGGCGGCACGTTACGAAGCCGTACCTCATTGAGTCGCTTGTCGATGCCTCCTACGAAGCCCCACCATCCCCAACTCTCAGGAAAGTCTTTTGAGTAAAAATACATAGGTTTGGGCAGTGTTGTTTTCCTTCTTCGGTTCATGCTGTCACTATTTTTGGGGTTGTCACCTAAAAAGAAGAACACCGGTACCAAACGGTGTCCACCCTGAGTCCAAAAATTGGGCACTCGTAAAAAGGCCTTTTCGGGGCACTTCAGTAGCCAAAAAGCATGTTTTAGGCATTTCTATACGGTTCTGGGGCGGTTTACCAAATTTTATTGCCTTTTAGAGCCCCTATGTGGTTCCCAAAAAATGACCTATTTTGACAGCTTTGTGACCCCCCCTACCCCCCCCCCCCCCCCCCCCCCCCCTAGAAAGCAGAAAAGCATATTTGGAAACGCTCAGAACCGATAAGAAACAAAAAGAAAGTCGTACCCAACACAGGACGAGAAGGAAGGAGCAGCACCACCAGAACCGAGAAAGAACAAAAAAAGAAGAATTACTACGCACCAAACCCACCACCCTCCCCAACCCGGGCTTCCTTTTTACCCCTGCAAACCCGTGAATAGGTGCTACGGGAGTATCTGGCAACCGCTGCTTAAAGCCGCAACCAACGATTTAAAAGCTACAGTTTCTGTACTTTATTGGCTGCTCACGCGGCCGGTAAAGTGCGCCCGGAATTCATCCAGGACAAACACCCTCCATAACACAACAGCGGTACCCATCCGCGAAAAGAACGCGGGCTACCCGTACCTCCGTCAAAATGGACAGGATTAACGCCCTGATCCAGGAAGCGCGCGGGATGGCGGAACGCGCCAACCGCGACCAGCTGGATGCCGTTTTCGGCATCCTCGACGTCGCCACGACGCTGCTCCGGCGTCAGATCGAGGCGAACAGCGGGGAGCCGGCGCAACAACGGCCGCCACTGCAGCAACAGCAGCAACCGAAGCAGCAGCAGCAGCAACCGAGGCAGCAGCAGCAGCCGAGCGCAGCAGCGGCAGCAACCGAAGCAGCAGCAACCGCAGCAGCAACCGCAACCGCAACAGCAGCAGCAACAGCAACGGCAAACGCAGCAGCGCCGCCCGCAGGGGCAGCAACAACCGCAACCGCAACAGCAACAGCAACAGCAAACGCAGCAGCGCCGCCCGCAGGAGCAGCAACAACCGCAACCGCAACAGCAACAGCAACAGCAAACGCAGCAGCGCCGCCCGCAGGAGCAGCAACAACCACAACAGCGGCCCCGGCAGGGGTACGCGCCCACCTGGGCAGAAGTGACCAGGCGGCCCCCGCCACCCGGTAAAATCGACGCCGCCGACTGGGACGCGCCGGTACTCCCCTCCCCCGACTTCGAAGCTGTCGAAGCTGGCCTCTGGGTCGCCCCGAGCGCCGCCGCAGCCGAAGAAGCGAAGGGTCCCGCAGCAGATGCGGTGGACGTCGCAGAGCGCGACGGGAAGCGGGTGCGCCTCGGCGTGCTGTGCCGGGAGGCCTTCGACGACGCACGCCGGGGCCCAGTGCTGCTGGAAGGCGGGCGGGTACAGGATATGTACCTGTGGGCGGGCGGCGGGCCGGTATGCCAGCGGGGCCAGGTGAAGGTCCAGAAGATGCCCGTCGGCGCGGTGAAGCCGAACGCCGCGACGACGGTACTGGCCTTCGTCGTGGCCAGGAAGCACGCCTCGCCGGAGACCTGGGAGTGCGTCGAGAGGGACCCGCGCACGGCCCTGACTCGCCTGTGCCGGAGGGCTGTCAAGACGGCCCTGAAGACGGAGGTCCGCGTCCCCGACGACGCCATGTGGGGCGTGTCGTCGCAGCAGGGGAGGCGCGAGCTGGTCGTGCGGGTGCCCCGCGCGCAGGCCGAAGCGATCCTGGCCAGCTCCGGCCGGGACGGCGGATTCTGGCGGTCGACGGAGAAGGCCTGCCGGGACGCCATGCCGGTGGTCGCCCTGCAAAAGGGGGTCACGAGGGCGGTCGCGCTGGCGGTAGCTGAGCGGGCAGGCGCGGCGGCAGCCGGTCTCGTGCTCACGGGCAGCCGCCTCCTCGTGCGCGCACGCAGCGGCGCTGTGCTGGAGGAGGTGCGTGCGGCGGCCGCCGAACACGCTGCTGCCCCCCTCGAGTCGAAGCCGCGCTTCCTCGTGGTGGGTGCGACGCCGCGGGAGCACGAGGCGGACGTCGAGTACGTCCTGCGGGAGGCCGGCTGGCAGGTCGACGTCGCCACGTCGTTCCTGCGAAGTGGGGCCCGGGTTTGCGTGGTGACGTCGGCGGCCGACCCTCCCTTCAGGGTGCTGCAGCGGGAGGGGGCACCCGACCTCCGGGTAAACCCGTACGACGGAGGTGAGCTGCCGAGGGAGCGGCGCAGGCGGCTCGCTGCCGCCCCCAGCGGGAAGCGGCGGATGCGGCTGCCGGCGGCGGAGGTGGACGAGCTACCGCAGCCGGCGGCCCCGCCAGCGGACGCGGCCGGACAGAAGAAGAGGAAGACGCCGGAGCCGGCAGCGGACGGGCCGGAACCCGCTGGGGACGATGTCCCAATGGACGGTGCAGAGGCGGGCGGGCACGTCCACGCCTTCGGGAGCCCGGCGAAGGCCACCGCCGGTTTCTCCTGCGCCCTATGCGGGAAGAAGAAGGCGAAGGGCCAGATCCGCACGACATGCGAGGGCTGCAACGTCGGCGCGTGCAAGGCGTGTGCGGGTTGACTGCCACCGCGACCCGTCCCCGGCGCCAGTTGTGGCCCCGCCAGGCCGGTGCAGGCCGCCCAGCGCGTGAGTCCCAGCACGCAGTTCGACGATGGAGCAGGCGAAGGTGGTGGCGATCCCTCTTCTTCTTCTTCTTCTTTTTGCCCCCCTCTCTCCCACAATGCGCCAGGCCTCATTAGCCCGGGAAATTTACCCGCAGCGCACAAACAATCCCCCCACAAAGGCCAGCGTGCCTGCGGGGGGGGCCCTGTCAGGGTGGAGGGAGCAATCCCCGGACTAAGCTTCCAGACGATCCCTCGGGATCTTCTGGACAGACTGAGCCGAGTACCCGAGCTTGGGCCGAAAGCCACTTGGAGGAGGCTGGGGGGAGAACAAAGCAGAGAGACCCAGCAGTGGGGACACGCCTACCGACAGGGCGGACCCCCGGTCAGACTGGAACGGGGTATCCCCGAGGGGCCCCTGAAAGAAGCGGCGGATCTCATACGTGACCGCCTCGGGTGGGAACCGGACCAGTTGCTGGCCAACTGGTACCGGAGGGGAGTGGGGATCAACCCCCACAAAGACCAGAGAGAACTGGGTCCGAGGGTAGCGACCGTATCGCTCTTGAGCGACACGGTCATGGAGTGGGAGAGGGGGAGCCGGAGAGTGAGAACCCCCCTGCCGGTCGGCACACTGTGCCACATGGAAGGCGAGGCCAGGAGCCTGTGGACACACGGGATTCGTCCCGATGATGTCGCACGCGACCGGGTCTCGCTCACCTACAGGGCCGTGCGCGAGGCCGCCTCCCAACGTTTGCAAGGCCGGGACACCCCGCAAGAAACTCCCCCCATGCCCCCCCCGCCCCGCCCTCAGGCGTCCTCCCCACCCCCCCAGCAACAGTTCAGCCCCGCGCCACGTACTGACTTGTGTAATCGCCAAAGAACTCTTATATCTATTAAGGAAACTACTAGACAGCAGCTGTTAAGCGCTGGAGACATCGAACAGAACCCGGGCCCCGGCCGCACGGAGATGAAGTTCGCGACGTTGAACGTAACTAGCTTACTTCAATATCTCCCAGCGGCCGACGCGGTGGAAGCGGATCTTCTCTGCTGCCAGGAGGTGACACTCCTTCCGTGCAAACGGGCGCAGGCGGAGGAATACCTGCGGAAATGGTGCTGCCACTGGGGCCTGCCGCCTCCCGGAAGACTCTGTAGAAACTCCGGTAGTCGCTCGACGGTGAACGCCGCGAACGGGGGCTCTCCACTCTAGTACTGAGACCGATACCTGCGTACGATACGATGACGGCGCTCTCGCACGCAGCAATACGGTCCCCGGACCGAGTGAGCCATACGGTAGTAGCAACAGGGGCCGGCAACACGTTCGTGCACGTGTTCAATGTCTACTGCCCTTCCGGAAACGGGAGGGCGGAGAGCGAGGAGCGTGAGGACATGCTGGAGAAGATCCTCTTCGCAGCGGCAGATAGCCTCGGTGACGTCCCCATAATGGTGATGGGTGACCTGAACACAGAAGAAGACCGGTCCCCTGTGCTGCGGAAGGCACTAAGGAACGGATGGTCCGACGCAGCGGAACTGCACCATGCGCGTACCGGTGACACACCACCACCACCGACCTTTACCAGCGCCCGGACGACAGGCACGAGGATCGACCGCATACTCCTCAACCGAATAACGACGGGAGCTTTCCGTCAATGCGTCACCACCGCGGTGAACGTACCGGGACACCGGCTCGTGACAATGACCCTGGACATTGCGGCGCTGCGCCAAATCGTGTGGCGATTTAAAGTACCGCGGGAAATCCCTACCGAGGGGGGACCCAAGTGGGGCCTCTCGGACACAGAAGCTAACAGGGAAGCCGTACAGAGACTGACCAACTCCGATTTCGCAGAACGGCTGGCAGCACAGCGAGTGGAAGAGGCCTGGCTCGAGTGGTCACGAGTCAGTGAGCAGTACTTGCAGGATGCCTTCGGAATCCCTGCGGAAGAAAGGGGAAGGAGTACCGGCCGGGGGATAAAGACGTCGCCTAAGAGAGTCTGTATCACGGCAAGCACTGCGAGCGACGGGTCGGGGGCGGCGAACAGCAGACAGCTACGGCTCCGGAAGGCCATCCACAGGATGGAACGCATCTGCAGCTACCTTGCGCAGCGACGCGGGCCGGAGGCAGTTCCGCATGAAGTATCCCGTTGCTGGCAGAACAGCAGACGGCTGGCACAGGCGTGCATGAAAGATGGCCAAGGGACAGAAGGATTCCCGGATCATGAGGAGGCGAAGCAGCTTCTCACGGCATTGCGGGAAGAGACGAGTAGGCTCGGAAGGGAAGGATCGGCGGCCAGGTTTACGAAATACCGAGACAAGCTGAACGAGAGGGCCGATGCGAGCAGACGATGTCTGACAACCATCTGCGCCGGACGCGCTGAGCCGTCGGGGGTGTTGCGAACGGGGGCGGGAGTGACTGCAAATGTTGACGAGATGGACGAGGCGCTGAACACTGCGTGGGACCCTATCCTGCGTAAGTACAAGGACGGGCCAGAGCCGGAGTACGAGCCGTTTCGGGATCGGTTCCAGGATCACATCGGCCCACACTTGATGGAAGCCGGAACAATCACGGGGGAGGAGCTGCGAATTCTGCTGAGGAAGAAGCCGAAGAAAAGCGCGTCAGGGGTGGATGGCTGGCGCATGGCTGAACTGCGGGAGTTGCCGCTCCCCCTGCTGAATGCACTTGCAGACGTCATGAACCTGGTCGAAGCGACTGGGGACTGGCCGGCAAGCATGACAACTGCGCTGGTGTCGATGGTGCCGAAAGATGAGAGCCAAGACCCGCTGCACACGAGGCCGATAACCGTCACGTCCGCCGTGTACCGCTTGTGGGCCTGCCGCAGGCTTGCGGACATTGTCCTGTGGCAGGAGGGGTGGATCGAAGAAGGACAGAAAGGCTTTCGGCCGGGCCACCGGATCGAGGACGTCTTGATGGAGATAGGGCTCGAGGTGGAGGACGCCTTGCTGGACGGAGAGCCGCTCTACGGAGTGGCGCTGGACTTCCGGAAGTGTTTCGACATGGTCCCGCGAGAGGTAGTGCTACGCCTGGCTGAGGACTTAGGACTGCACGGTCGGGTTCTCAAGCCGCTGAGGGCGATTTACAGTCTGCTCGCAAGACGCTTCAAGTTGCCGCTAGGGGTGGGCAGGGAGTTTAGTGTGACCAACGGTATCCTTCAAGGGTGCCCTGTGTCCGTCATACTCATCAATGCCCTGCTGTCGGTAGTGATGAAAGCGGTCAAAAAAGAAGCTGAGGGTGTGAGTCCTAAGTCGTACGCGGATGATGCCACACTACTGTCCAGGCTGTCGGAGGCCGCACTGCAAAAGGGAGTCGACATTGTTGACGAGTTCTGCACACTCACCGGCATGCAGCTAAACCTCGAGAAGACCATCGCATTCTCGACGAGGCAGAGGCACCAGTCGACGCTCAGACTCCGAAGCGGAAATGCGCTGCTGCGATTTAGCAAGTCCGTCACGTGTCTGGGGGCCCTAGTCTCAACGGCGAAGAACAGAAAGGAGAGGTCCGACTCTAAGAGGGTAGAGAGGGCGGCGGCCCTAGCGGAGGGCCTCCGCCACGCGCCATTCCGGTACGAAAAGCGGGTCCGTATTGTGCAGTCGAATGTGTTGCCGGCAGCGCTATCGGGCTGCTCCTTCGCGCCGGTGTCAAAGGTGGCGATGAAGCGGTTGACGACGTCGGTGATGGGTCTGATCTGGGGTGGAGCAAACCCGAAGCGCGCGAGAGAAATGGTCCTGAACTTCCAGGAGAAGGGCCACCTGACGGACCCCGGTACGTGTTTAGCGTACCGGGTGACGACGGCGTTCTACGCGGCGTGCGAGAGGCTGCCGCGACTGCTACCTCTGATGGAGAGTATCCGGGGGCGGTACGCCGAGGGGGACCAACCCCTCGGCCCAGTCGGGCTGGCGATGAGGAGCATGGAGGAGTGTGGACACATATGGGAGCCTGGGCCCCTATCTCGCACGCTACGACGGAATGGTGCAGTGTTCGACCCGCTGGCCTCGTCGCCCTCGAAGAGGGGGCACGAAGTGAGGGCGGACCTGAGAACGAGGACGTGGGCCCGACTGATGGCGAGAAGGCCAGGATATCAGGGGCTGGAAAGAGCCGACTTGGAGCGCACGAATGCGTTCTGGAAGACGAGGGAATGTTCCGCGCACACGGCGAAGCTAATTCGAGTTGCGATTGCGGGGGGTGTGAACACGGCGGAGTTCACGTCGCGGATGAGGCAGGCTGGAGCTGAGCCGCAGGCGCCCAGCTGCAAGCACTGTGGGAGCGGCGTGACGGAGAACGAACAGCATATCTACTGGGACTGCGACGCATACTCACACATTCGCCGGCGGGAAGCACACGCCGGGCTGATGGCGGCCAACCGAACCGAGTGGCCCCGATGCACGCTGGAACATGGTGTGGTTGTACCGGGGAACGCCCACTTATCGAGGCGGCTCCAGGAGATGATGGCTGAAATCCTTGCGGAACGTGCAGGGCTCGAAGCACGTGGCTGGGTAGCCAGGAACCCCACGACCCCCTGGTCGAGAGCGGATGCGATGCCTGCCGAGAAATTTGACCACCCCTTTGCGCGGATTGCCCCGGCATGGACGTGGGAGCGAAACAAGACCTGGGGACTACCGACGTTTTATGCGTTGGTAGCGTGGCTGTCTGACATGCAGTGGACCGAGAGCGGGCAGGCGTCAATGCTAGAGCTTGCGATCGACTTTGAACTCTTCTCGGGCCTCAGCATGCCGCTGCACGGGAATGCGCCGAAGGGGGTGAGAGAACGGGGAAACGTCCTGCGCTGCATGATGAGCGCGTTGGACAAGCTGGCGGCACAGCAAGGGCTGGGAAGCTGCATGAGAGGGGAGAGGGTGTGCCCGACGACGTCGCTGTCGTTCATGGGCATCTCGGGGATATCGGGTGTACGGCCCAGGCCACGCTTTCGCGAGGCACACACGGGGACGATACTTGAGGAACAAGTGAAAGGAAGCGATGTAGGGACGCAGTGCCCGGCGTACCCTGACTGGACGATCGGGAGAGCGGCGAGGTGGGCCCTGCCTGCCCCACCACAACTGCACCCAGACCCCGTGCATATGCCGGGTGTCGGTATAGAGAAGGCACTCGTCACGTGCGCGACCCATCACAAAGGGAAGTGTGAGGCGTGCAGAGCACTCGTCCGAAGGGACGTTCCCACGGTAGAGATGTGCTGCCGGCACCATCACCACGCGAACGATGGGCAGCCGATCGCGGTGTGCACAGAGCACAGCACGACGAAGTGCGGCGAGTGCAAGACGGCGGCGGCGTGTTGCCGCAGCGGGCATCATGCCTGCCGCACGCATGGCAGAGGAACCTGCCAAGAGTGCAAGAGGCTCCCTACGCTGACGCAGAGGCGACCGGCGGCATGTTGCCGCCGCGGCCACCACCAGTCCAACGAACCGAACGTCCCGTCAACCCCCGGACGCAACAAGAAGAAGAGGCCCTCCTCACCCACCCAGGTGGGCGTACAACGGGGAACGCCAGTTGGAAAGCGAGCGGCGCAAGCGCCGCCCGCGGCAACGAAAAAGGAGACGGCGACGACCGGACGGGCGACCAAGAGGCCGCCACCACGCCAGGAACCAG